>CM077295.1:44064983-44097483 GCA_039654925.1 Anguilla pacifica
GGGGGGGAGGTGATTTCTGGATCCCAGCGGGACGTGCTAATGGGGCGTCAGGTTAGTGGGGGGGGGCGGGTGCCACTGCAGAGCTGGGGTCCTGGGCGCAGGGCTAATGCGACCCATGCAGCATGCGGGAGCGCAGTGCAGTGCCGGGCTGCAGCTGCATGCAGTCGCTGTGGGAGAGAGGGGGCCCACCACTGCATGCTGCATGCACAAACACCCCGCAGACACGCATTCAGACCCCCCCCCCCCCCCCGTCCCATCCACCCCCCCCCCCGACCCTGGCCCCGGGCCCCATTCATCCAGGATGGCGCCCTTGTTGTTTTTGTCTCTTAGAGGCTGGGTTCCGAGGAGCCTCTGTCACAGATGAGACATCCTGCAGTCTCCCAACAGCCTCAGCAGACTCATTACTCACTACTGCTACTGCTGATGAGTGGCAGCCAAAGAGTATTACACTTGCAGTATATGTTGATTAATTTTTTTTTGGGGGGGGGGGAGGTTAATAGGTTCAAACCATGTTGTTGAGAAACTGTCTCATTCCTTGGAAAAGCAGTGTAAATAACATCCACATGGCTTCAAGTTAATGGCACTATAGTGGCTTTTCTGTAGACAAGTCCTTTGACATCTATTTAGTATACACTAAACTTGTATTTGTTTCTCTGAGATGACATTTGGCTTTGGCATGATGAAAACACACACGCAAACAAACACATGCACGCACGCACACACACGCACACACACACACACGCAGGCTGCAATCGTGTCCCCTAATGGCCACTTTGCAGCCAATGAATTTGACATCACTGACAGAGAGAGGGTTAAAGACGTGGAGTTGACACAGTAGATGAGGTCATCAGTATTTCCATATTTTCAGTGTATCAAATGGAGGGGGGCGGAGGGTGGGTTTTGGAGGGTGCAGGAGCCAAATTTGTGGTGTGCACCAGGGTCTCTGGATGGCCCTATTTCACACTGAGGCAGGAGGGTGCAGCCCCACAGAGTCTGGGCCTCCGAACCCTCCAGACCACAGCAGTCACATGACTCCCCCCCCCCCCCTTGTTTTAATAAGGCCAGGAAGTGGGAACAGAGTCTAAAACTCTGTTTCTGAGTTTCCAAACGCTGTCTGACAACAGCCAAAACCTCCTTTTTCATATTTTTCTTCTCCTTCCTCCTTTTTATGAGAGAGAGATATATGTTAGCCAGCGGGACGTGTCTGCTGCAAATCACACACTTCCTTTGTAATCCCACTTTCTGGCTACGGAAAACTATAATTAAGCCTGACAGTGACAGGATGGAGGATGGCGGATGATAGTCTTTGGCGTGTGCTGAGAGACACAACAGTGAGAACTGCTCCTTTTACACCAGAGAGGGTGGGAGGAAGAGATGATAACCAGACAGGATACAGGCGACCCTAATTCATCCATACTCTCTGGCCCTAATTCATCCATTCTCTCTCGCCCTAATTCATCAATACTCTCTGCCTCTGATTCATCCAAACACTCTCATCCTAATTCATCCATACTCTCCTGCCCTAATTCATCCATACACTCTCATCCTAATTTGTCCATACTCTCTGAACCAAATTCATCCATACTCCCTCATCCTATTGCATCCATACTATCTCATCCTAATTCATCCATACTCTCCTGCCCTAATTCATCCATACTCTCTCATCCTAATTCATCCATACTCTCAGTAAGAGCTGGTTCTGCATTCTAACATATGAAATAAAGTAGACCCACACATTAAATATTTTAGCGGTGATTGCAAAAAAAATAAGACACATCAGCACAGAACATAATTTTTTTTTTTAAACGAAGATGAACTGAATGCATCATGTTTTAACAATGTCATCCCAGAACGTTTGTCTTTGCGAGTTTGCGGGGATCTGGCACTGTCAAAAAAAATCTCCATACCCCCTTGTGCTTTCAAGCTCTGGGTGTTTGGTTGTTGTTCTCAATTTGTATTTCATATTCAATGGAGAAATATCTGAGGAAAGAAAAATGCAAAGACACCCCCACCCATCTTTGGCTGTTGGTGCTGCGCTTGCAGGTTTGCCAGAATGTGTCTGTGTGTATGCGTGTGCCTGTGTGTGTGTGCGTGGGTGTGTGTATGTGCGTGCGTGTGTGTGTATGTGTGTGGGTATGTGTGTTTGCGTGTGTGTGGGTGCGTGTGTGCGTGTGTGTGTATATGTGCGCGTGGGTATGTGCGTGTGTGTGTGTGTGTGTGTGTGTGTGTGTGTGTATGCATGGGTATGTGCGTGTGTGTGTGTGTGTGTGTGTGTTTTCTTTTCGCAAAAAAAATGAACACTGGGTAACAATGGCCAGATTGGCCACTGTGGCCTTTGCATCAGATTCCACTCGTTGCCTGTCTCCAAATGATCGATGGGAGAGGTGTGTGAGGGGGAGTACACCAAATAATTACCCAGCATCCTCTTGACATAGTCTGCTCTGATCCCTGCAGATAGGGGTGGGCACTGCTGGAGGAGCAAGTGTGTATGAAGGTTTTTGCTTTTTTTCAGTTACCCCCACCCAACTGCCTAATTAGCTACGCACACCACTGCTGGTTTAACTGTAGATTAGACCTGAGTAAAACATTTCAGACGGGGACTGTTATTTAAAATACTTTAACTCTTTTGCCTCCAGAATTCCTGCACGTTACTGGCAATCAGAGAATACATACAGCAAAATGAAAAAGATTTCACATTACTGTACACTTCAGTTAGTAACATGCTTCACTGCAGCCAATCTGCGAGATTGTTTTCAAACAGTTTTTTTTTTTTTAACCAGGATCTAAAGACATGTTGCCATGGTAAGCCTCGCTAGCAGCAGCGTCCGTGTTTCCTTTTCCTTTTTTTAAACGGCCATTTTGATTTATAATGACAGCGTAGACCCTAGCGCACCGGTTTTTTTCCCCCTGCCCAGCCGCAGTCTTATTTTCACAATAGCGGCACACGGTCACGGTCTCTAAAGTACGTGGACAGACGGCCCCTGGCGTGGCGTGTGCCAGTGGTCTGGCCGAAACGGGGTGGGGCGGGGGGGGGTCGTCCCGGTCCAAGTGCCCCGAACCGCACGGCAAGCGGGTGAACGAATATCTGCATGCCAGCATCAGCGCGGGCTAGGACCAGCCAACGGCGCCAGAGATTGGCGGTAACTGATAGTCCAGACGGGACGCTTCGCGGGACATGTCGCAGTGTTAAAAAAAAAAAAAAAAAAAAAAAAAACCACCCTGCTCAGTCATTAAATATGGATTAAGCCCACAGAGACCGGGCTGTGGTGAGGGGACATGATCGATGCAGCCGATAGCGGCTATACATCACGTCAGAGGCCGTTAGCGCAGCCAGGGCTCGTCTGACGGGCTGATGATGATGTTCGGTGATAAAAAGCCCTCTGACTGAAAGGTGTACCCCTCCGCCGGGTACCTGGCTCATTTACAGACTGCTGCTGGAGTTTACAGAGCAACAAAAACAAGATTTCTGCCAAACAGCGGAGTATAAATAGCCAACACGATATTTAGACGCCGGAAGCCTTGGGCTAAACACTAAGTGGAACTAAACACAAGCCGTTGCAAAACAGCGAGGGGGAAAATCAGCACGGTAACTATGTTAAGTGGCGACGTATCTTTAAAAAATGAAGGAACTGTGTTTACCTGACATAACCACAACACCCAGGAGACCTCGCTTACAGACTGCAGCGCTAAAGCTAACGCTAACGCTAAAGCTAGAGCTGCCCCGCGGCTCAGGCCCGCTCCGGCCTGCTGTGCCTCGCCCTCGTGTCGCCAGTCCTGTTCTCTGAGGAGCGCGGAAAGGAAAAAAAACCCGCTCCAGCCCGCAAACATTTCCCTACGCGGTGAAACTCGGAGCCCCCCTGAGGCCGCTGTCCCTGATTACACTCCCCCACCCCCCCCAGACCCCCCAAAAAACTAAAGAATGTTGAGTCTAAACGGCCCCCTAGCTTTACTGTAGCACACCCCCCCCCCCCCCCACCCCCTCAAATGTAATCACTTCCAGTGAGGGGGAACTCAATCACGTCACAATGTTTTAGCTGTCTGACGACAGGAGCCCTGTGACACTCCAGAGGGGGGGTCACAACACCCAGGTCCCAGCATAAACACGGCCTGACACGACCCAGTAAACACCGAAAAACAAACTGCGCCTCCTCTCCCCAGACAAGCGGCGCGCCCTGCACGGTCCGGTCCGGGGCGGGGCGGGCGTCCCACCAGGGGGCCAGCGCCTATCCCTCAGCCTGTCCCAGAGGGGGTCCCTCCTTCCCAAGTTCACGCTGGGGTCAAAGGCATAAAAACATATTCAGCCGACGTAGATCGTTCCAAAGTGCCGAGCGTCTGTTTGGATGTACGTCTCCAGTTTCACGGGCGATTGTAATCATACATAAACAGGCACTTATCCCACACACACAAACACACAAACGCACACACAAACACACAAACACACACGCACACACGCACACTGGCAAGCATAAAAATGTCCCAAATTGAACACTCAGCCATCCTCGACCAAATGGCTTTTGTTTCAGATTTATTTAAGACTGCGAATGGCCACAAGAGTTGTGAGAAAACAGTGATAACGTTCAGCCCCATTATTTGCCTCATTAAGACTTAAGTAGAAATAAGCAAATGTCTGCCAGTGGAGGTAAAGCAAGAATGTGTTCATGCCAGCCGGTATTCGCTGTTGCTACAACGTAACACAAAACTTCATATTATTAATAGAAATCACTGCATATATTCCACCCCAGCAATCTCAATTATTGCTGTCCTTTCCTCCTTAGCAGAGAATGATCAGCTACCAACCGTAAAGTTTAATGGCGATGTAAGAGGACTTGGTGGTTGTTATTTTCCTGTTAGAAATGGTCCTTTCCTTTTGAACAAGCTAGAGACATTTCTCTGAGGGCTTGTTTTTGTGGGTTTCGATGTCGTGTGTTATGGTTCCTGTTCAGCTCCCACTCTGCTATAAATATTTATGTGTAAAAAGGCATTTTCTTTAAAACATAAACCGGCGATCCGTCACTTGAGGTGACTCATTTGAAACATATTTGTCTGCGTCTTGGTGTGTTTACGAAGCATCCAGTTAGCTCCTAATGTGGCTCCACTGGGCAGAAGCGGTTAAAGTGGGTGCAAGGATAACAACATCATCTCCTGTTCTGTTGTCTCATGACCTTTCTACAACAAAACAGGTATGCTGATAGATCACTTTGACTTTTGATGCTTTGAGCTATACATCTAGACAGCAGACATGCAATCCTGGCACACAGAAAAATGCGATCATACAAGTGAACTCCTAGCAAACGGCAACTGGGACGTTTGGTTGCGTTCGAGTACAGACCTGGGAGCGGGAGATGGCCGTTAGAAATGGCAGACATGGTAAACTGAGAACAACTGAACAAACCGAAATTACTCAAGGAGAACGTTCTATATTCTGATTCTAATATAACAGCCATCTCCACTATCCAACGAAGACAGACTCAGTGATATAAGCGGAACTATTAATGCCCTCCCTTCCATTTCCCACAAGCCTGTAAGTCAAAACCTCAAAGGACAGTTATTTAGTTTTACATGTTGGCTGTTGCTCTTGGTCTCTATACAAGAAGCAGATTCTGATTATGATCTTAAAAGCTTCTTTTTTATGGCAAAATAAAAGCTTCACAGAGTATTCTTCAGGTAGTCCAGCTTCCTTAATGGTGATCTGCAGATGCATGGAAGTCCTTTACTCATAGGAAAGGTCACTGTGCTCGGATTTCAAAATGGCTTCCATTAATTCTCCTTCTTCTCATTACCCATTTTATCACATTCGATTCCACAGTTAAAATAATTGTGATGGTGCGATCTAATTGAGCAAATAAACAAGGTTGTCATTACCCTGCAAGTTTACAGCAGGCAATTATTTATAGCCAAAAAGCAGCTTCACAATTATTTCTTCTTCTGCAACCATTAAATGATACCTCCCAAGCCCTTAATTATCTCAGTATCTTATTAGATACTTCTATTCAGTACTACTTTCTCACTTTATTACTTGTGGGAGTAAGACTGTGAGCTCTCCAGTGGTTTAATGTTAATCTCAGAAACGGCAAGTCTTCTTAAATGTGATCTGGGAAATTTCTCTTTCTATTTATTTGACGCTACAAGCTGAATTCAAAGATAGAATACACTGCAACTAAATCTATGGAGAAGATTTCAAATGCACTCAGCCACGCAAGCACTCACACACACACACACACATACAAATCCAATTTGGTAAAACTAAACCTAAACACTTTTCCATTGGTGTTCTCAAGCTTGCTTTTCTACAACAATGTCTCAGATCATATGTGGTAGACAAGATTACATCATGGGAATAAAGTCTTTTTTTCCCCCATGATTAATGAGTCCTGGATCTCTTTTGGTGTGGGTTTAGCCAAGAGAGTTTTTCCCCAAAGTCTTACAAGGAGCCAGAATCACTGTATCTCCATCTTGGTTTTTTTTCCCCTCTCGCCTCCCAACGGTTCAGCTCAGTCCAGCAGCGAGTGTTCTGCTTGGGCGATCCACGTGCGTGGGGACAGAACTTGCCCGTCAGAGATTAAGGGAAACAGATGGGCATCTTCAGACACACGCAGTCATTCGTCTCCTGTCCCTTCCACCAACACCGGGGCGTTTCCCGCCTCAAACTGTCCCCCTGACAGACTGATACTCAGACTCTGTGTTTCCATGGTAACCCAACAACAGAATAAACGATTTATGGTTATTTTCTCCTAGGAACCAGGACAGGCTTTGAGAATAGGTGAAAAGCTATGGTCCGTTTAAATTAATAGTAACTTTCATGTTGGGGGGGGGGGGGGGAAATTGACCACCATTCCATGAACACTGCTTACGCTGTTTACGAGCTGGCTCCCGGAGAACCAATCACAGGACACTCTACAGATCACATGACTTGTCAACCAGGCACACTTCAGGTCACCTCTGTTGTTCTGTTACACAGAGGACACTAGAGTTGCTTTCCACACAAGCACCTGAGGCTAACTACACTCTTTTACCCTCTACAAGGCAGCTATGATGATGCAAAGCAGAGCAGAACTACTAGAGAGGAGTCCCTCACACAGAGTACCTCACACAGAGTCCCTAACACAGAGTACCTCACACAGGCCACCAAATACAGAGCAGTATGGGCAGCTCTCGCGGATCTGGGCGTGGCCCCATATCCCTTTCGGGTTGGGAACAAAGACGCGCTAATCTGCTCACTTGAAAAGGCCTGCCTAGCATGTGAGGTCTGGGGGGTCAAAGGTCACCTAAACGTCCAGCTGCCCCCTTCGCCGACCCCTGACCCCAGCCGCCATCCGTCTTTCCTTTTATCCCTGACCCAGGCTTCCACGCGTTTGCCCGCTGCTGGGACCCCCTGTCCTCAGATCGGTGATGCGTGACCGACGCCCCACAGCCCGCCAGAGGAGGAGGAGGAGAGGGAGGAGGAGGAGGAGGAGGAGAGGGAATGCTGAGAAGGACCTGCTCTTTGTCCGTTTCCTGTGAGTGAACGCGCCTGGTCCCAAATTAATTTACTCACATCCGTTTCTGCACGGTGGGCAATGTGTGAGGCGTTCTCCCTGTATGGACATAAGAGGGTCACGCAAGTCATACCAGGCCATGAGTCACAGTTTAGGGCTAGCAACCTGTTAGCAACCAAAACGAGTGCAGACACAACAACAAACGAGGGATCGGGTATGACGAAGCCTGGAACAGAACATCTGGCACCCAGAGTCCACTGTCTCCATCTTCACATATGTGCATTCACACATAAAGTATTGTAGAGATTTTTCACCAAACTTAAAGTTGTTTGGCACCATGTAAACTCTACTTTTAGGTATTGTTGCATTCAGAGCTCTGAAGTCCGAACATAAGTATGTATTTATATACTATCTGTAAGCTGTGTACACTAAGCTTTATTCTACTTTACTGGTATTCTGGCACTTTAGGATCTATGCTGTTGTTGTGACATTTCTGTGACATTTTAACATTACTGCTTTATGCCACGTATACTTGGAGACGCTATGAATTGGTATCTGCTAAATATACAAATTAATATTTAGCCTTTGTAGAAGTAGGTTTTTTGGAATGTTTTTTTTCCAAATTGTAAGTCAGTGTTCTAGAAGTCCATTGTTTTCAATTGCCAGTAGTGATTCTGACATTAGCATTAAAACGAATGCTCAGTCAGGAACATTCTAATCACGTATTTGTGATCTTACAATACACCTTAAAGGGTTAATACGAGATGGGAAAAGACATCTCAACATTCTTTTTTAAAAGTAAATGTTGAGGGAGAAAAGGCCTCACCGCTCTGCAGGAAGAATACATGTTTTTCTTTTAATAAGAAATAAATAAATGAATAAATCCCGATCCTGGACATGAAGTTTTCCCACTGTAATTACGGCCTGCTGGTGAGGTGCGGTGTTATTACGTCCCGCGGTTCCACGAATTATCTTCAAACGGCCCACACGAGCTCGCTCCGCCATTACCCCGGCAACCGACGGATGGAAAGTTTCCATCTCGCGTTGAGCTGTGGGGCTTTAGGCCTTAACATCGTGCGGTAACGCTCGCAGACAAATCCCATATCCTTTACAGCAAATGTTTTATCCTGTGCCTCCTGTGTGAATCATGACCAGGCCTCACGAGCATCATCATGCGATATTGGATAAAAAATAAACACCGCCTCCGACCGGCCCGTGGCTCCCCTCCTCAACGTAACCCCTGGCAACGTGGAGAAGGTACGGGGCTACGCGCTGCTGTTCACCGAAAGGGGAGAGGCGGCCATCGCCGGATTTCTTCACGGCTCACATCTCGAGCGTGTCTGATGGCTATCGCATACTCAGGAACCGAACGCAGCGCGGGCCGGGGTGAGCTCGGGGTTATTCCCGAACCCCTTTCCCTCGTCCCCCGGTGCTAATCGCTCCCCACAGCGATGGAACCCGACGCTCGGGGGAACCCGACGCTCGGGGCTGTTTGCCGAGGGTGCGTTTCAAACGCTCCCAAGCTGCATCTCCGATAAGACCTGGGGAAAAAAAGAAACGGTTTTTGGCACGAACGGTGCAAACGACTCGCTGGAAAACAGAAAAAAGAAAGAAGAAGAAAAAAGAAACGGCATCGCAGCTGGATTCACTCTGAGGCCCTTCGTTCGCTGTCTCCGCGGAGACGCGTCTGAGGCGGGGACTAATGGGGGGGTCGAAACGCGGGGCAGGAAGGGGGGGGGGTACGAGGAGGGGGGATGTGTTCTCTCGCTCAGGTGACCTGCCTGTCCCCCCCGTCCCCCCCCGTCCCTCAGCGCGGGTTCACGTGCTGGTTATACCCCGCTGGCGTCAGGGCCCCTTAAGGTCCTGTCCCTGGATTTGGGGTGCGGGGGGCACGGTGGGGTGGAGGAGAGCCTGGGGGAGGGGGGCCCCGTCCCGCCCCGCACACCGACGGCCCCCAGAAAGATCGCTCTACGCCGCCGGGCTTTTCCGTCTCCTTCAAACCCCCTTGCAGAAGAGAGCAGCTGTGCGTTTAATTCCCTCTGAAACTGACCCCCACAACCCCCCCAACCCCTCCTGAGCACACTCTCGATTAAGGGGGAGGTGGGGGGGGGGGGATAAACCAGCCTCTTCATACAGAAATGAGGAAATGAAGGGGAATGGAGATTTGGGGCGGGGCCAGACTCGTCAGCGGCCTTGGCTTTTAATGAGGTTCGCCAGCGTTTACGAGGCGCAGTGCAATAAAGCACGCGGGGTCAGAGAGGCTTCTGGAGGACAGCTATTTCCTGAAAAGGGAGGGGGGGGGGGGTGATGCATTTGGGCAGTGCGTGTAATGTAATGTACAACAGACCGCTGAATATCTGCACACATTTATGTTTCCACTAAATAAGAATGAGACACAGGACAATACACAGCTACATAACGTGCACAAGAAACACACACACACACACACGCAGACACACACACACACACACACAGGTCCTGCGCCCTGGGACAGGCCCAGTCACCTGTGTCAGGCGTGCAGACTGCTGCTCGCGGCTCCTCCTGCAGTCTGTCTAATGGAGGCCGGATTCAATTAGGCCGGTGTGAACATGAGGCGCCGCCTGGGAAGCCAGGCTCAAATGGCACCCCACACGGAGAAAAGGGAGATAAATCTCCCTAAATTCACCCCGCAGAGCAACTCGAGTCCTCCCCATCAAGGCCGGAGAGGCAACATTAAGCTCCGTGTCTGTCTAATGAAGTCGGAAACAAGGCTGGAAGCGGCATTAAGTGGAACCGCGCACCAGGAAAATTCTCTCCGGAGATTTCTGAGTGGTAACGGATAGTCCTCCAAGGTGAGGCTCCCCCCCCCTCCCCCTTTTTGTTTAACAAAACGGGCGTTGGCACAGAGCCCTGCTAAACGTACGACGGCAGAATGATGCTGGACGGCGAACGAAGGGGGCGGAGAGTTTAGGGTTAACCGGGAGATTTAGAGTGCTGGGTGGGGCCTCTGCCGTCGCTGCTGAGAACATAACAGGCCTGCTCCAGGCTCCCGGCACAACAAGGGGAATTAATGAGAATCTGATTGCTGAGGTGAGATTAACCAAGAACGGGCGGAATTCGCTTCAAAATTCACCAGACGCCTCCTTGACAGGCGGTCTTGATGGAGAGTTATGGATGCTACGGTTTCTCCGGGGGAGGGGGATTACATCTCCTCGGAGGGGGGTGGGTGGGGGGGTAGAGGGAGAGGGAGCAGAGGTGAAGGAGGGCCGGGGTCATTTGGAAACCTGACGCAGGACGAACAGTCGGGAGAATCTGGGGTCTGGCCGAGGTCAGAGAGGGAAATTCCAGGTGCTCCATCTCTTGGATGGCAATATTCAGATCACATTCCTCAGAGGTCACGACCTCTCTATCTCTACCATCTCTGTCACTCTCTCGCTCACGCTCTCTCAGTCCCTTCTCTCACTCGCTCAGACTTCCCGCTTCTGTCATGGAGCACCCAGCGTTTGACTGCACTGGCAGGCTTTGCAGGAGAAAGGTTCAACTCTGGACATTGTAGAGGTAGACAGAACAATAGGTTGCTTTTCCAATCTCATTTTAATTCTTATTTTAATATGGAGGTAATGGCAGCACATGGTATTGCACCCAGCAGAAGTGCTGACAGTACTACAACATGTGCCATTTATATCAGAAGATAGAAGATGGGGGGGGAGAAGTCTGATTTATTAAACACCTGTAACATAAAAAGCAGCACAGGTCCACGTTACGTCGGTGATTGCGGGCTTCAGAGAGGTTTCGCGGGGATCAGGTTTTACATAAAACTGTCAGTTTGGTTTTATTTTTTTTTCTAGGCCAGATACAGCTCATCCTCCCTCTCCAAATGGGATTCAGAAGACAGCGGCGGCCATATTGAGATTTCATTAGGAGGCGGGGAAGAGGCGGGAGGGAAGGGGCCGGCTGAGGGCGGGAGATGGAGGGGGGTTGGGGGGGTTATGGGGGGGCTGCGCAGGGCCGGCTGAGGGCGGGAGATGGAGGGGGGTTGGGGGGGTTATGGGGGGGCTGCGCAGGGCCGGCTGAGAGATCTGTACCCTGACAAGATCAAAGCGGGGACCGTTTGGCTGTTCAAACTCAGAGATTGCTGGGTAATTAAGTCACTCACCGGTGGAAGAAAAAACCGCAATACATTAAACAGGAAAATAAAAGGCACACTCCACATCGCACCCCCCCTTCCCAGCTCAGTTTTCATCAGGCTCGGCTAGCAGAGGGGTCAGCGACCGGAGAGGATCTGGCGGGGGGGTGGACAGGGGAGGGAGGAGTGCGGAGGGGGGGCCGCAGTAACCCAGCTCACCTACAGATGTGTGCGGAACCGTCCTCTACATGGACTTCATTTCCGCCTGCAGCTCGTCAAATAAAACTCACTTCAGTTCGACTAAAGCAAACCATTCCAGGGGTGAAGGCAGGGGACGGTAATTTTAATCTCAAATCCATTTTTTAATAAATATATAAAATGCGGAGTTGAATCCACAACACGGGGTAAATCTAATTATCGAACGTTAAAATTTAGGGCACGTCTGACAGCACTGTTAGCGCATGAACTAATACGTTGGAAATACAGGGCCGAGGGGAAGACATAAAACTAAATCGCTCCCTCATAGGAAGATGAAAACCGCTAAACATTTGGCGGTAACAGCTGGTGACCCTCCGTAAAGTCAATGTTTGGGGAAAAACACGTGTAACGCACGGCTTCCCCGCGACCTTGATTAAACAAAGAGCTTCACTGCGCGCTCGTTTTGGGGCCTCGTTCCTCCAAACGCAAGCGCGTTTTCTCTCTCTCTGTCTCTCTCTGTCTCTCTCTGTCTCTCTCTCTCTCTCTCTCTCTCTGTCTCTCTCTCCCTCTCTCTCTCTGTCTCCCTCTCTCTCTCTCTCTCTCTCTCTCTCTCTCTCTCCCTCTCTCCCTCTCCCTCTCTCTCTCTCCCTCTCTCTCTCTCTCTCTCTCCCTCTCTCTCTCTGTCTCTCTCTCTCTCTCTCTCTCTCCCTCTCTATCTCTCCCTCTCTCTCTCTCTCTCTCTCTCTCTCTCTCCTCTCTATCTCTCCCTCTCTCTCTCTCTCTCTCTCTCTCTCTCTCTCCGTCTCTGTGATTGATCGCGCCGCTGCATTTCGCAGCGTCTCGCACGCGCTGTAATTTTTTCTGTTTCGAACGGCGACTGCAAACGGCGAGACGGAGGGAAAATGGCCGCCTGGCGGGGACCCGGCGCTCCTGCGGGGGGAAGCGAGGCCGGGGGAAGTTCACCGGACCCCTCCGAGCGGTGAACTCCGCTGGCCCTTCGGGGAGCCATGCAGATCTCAGGCGTAAGAGGCTTTGAGGGCCCCTGTGTGGCATTAGCGGTCATTCCGCTGATGTGGCCTTTTTCTGAGAAGGAACTGGGTTGAGGAGGGAAAATAAAAAATGTCTCGCTGCAAACCACACACACACACACACACACACACACACACACAAACACGCACGCACGCATGCGCACACAAACACACACACACACAAACACAAACACGCACGCACGCATGCGCACACACAAACACACAAACACGCACGCATGAATATATACATATGAAAATGCATACAACCAAGCATGTATGCATGCTGACATAGGCTGCACATACACATACGCAGGCATACAAACATGTACGAATGCTGACATAAGCTCACACACACGCAGGTACAAATGAAGATGTACAAATACACACGTATAGATCCGTGCAAACACGCACTCACACAAAGGCGTACAGACACACATGCTGACACACACACTGCTCCTGTGACACTGCACGAGCGTTTATCACCGCAGCTGCTAAACACACACCTCCGAGGCTGACAGTCAGAGGCGCACCGCTGAAGGCCTTTCCATCAAAGTCTCTCACTGAAAGCCGCCTTCTGAGAACCGTAAATCCCAAAGCGGGGTGATTTGGCCAGATGTCTCCTGCCTGTTCTATTTTTAAAAAAAAAATTTTTTAAATAAAAAAAACTACAATTCCCAAAAACCCCTTGTTTTTTTTTTTTCTTTTAAAAGCTTCCTCTGAGGGCCCACGCCCATTGGGTTTCATTCAGCCAAAACGATGCAGTACATGTCCCCCACCCCCCCCCCCCCCCCATAGATTACATCAGCACAGCAGTCGCGATCCCTGCAGGAAGAGAGGCAACCCGACCCCCCCCCCGGGCCTCCGTCAAGATCGTGACCTCATAGCGCCGTGATTCGCCACCGAGCGGCGTCGCATCTGGAATAACAGCGTGCGTCTGAAGATGGGAGCGCGGGCGGGAGGGCGGGAACCCTATCCGGATTAATCCGAGCCGTAACAGAATTAACGGGCCCCGCGCACCAGGAGCCTGCTGGGATATGACGGGGCGCTGCGGAAGATCCGATACGCGCACCTGCGGCGAGCAGACGCTAAAAAAATGTAAACTCATTAAAACTTACGATCTGATCTCATCCCCAAAGCCCGCGCGCATCCGACGCTGTTCTGGGGCTAATGGACGTGTTCGGGTTTCCGGGGGAACCTCACTTTGAAAAAGGGAGGGAAGGAAGGGGGATGGCAGAGCTGTTAATGGTGCGGGGAATGAAACTGCACAAAGCGCGGTGTGTTGTTCTGAGAAACTGAGAGTGGAATCGGGGATTAGCGAAAAAGGGACCACGGGATCTTTCAAACTTTTTTTTTTGCCTCGACGGGTTAAATGGAGAAAAAAAAACACCTAAGCAGATTTGACGGCTGAAAGATTCAGACGTCACATGATAGGTTCTGTGGGAGGGAAACCAGGCCGAGAGAGAGAGAGAGCGAAAGAGAGAGGGAGAGAGAGGGGGGAAAAGGAGAGAGAAAAACGATAAGCAGATCAACAGTTCCAGAAGCGGATTAAATATTTGGCGGAGTGGGTGAGGGGGGGGAGCAGGGACCCCCCCAGGTGCAGCGCTCGTGGGGTCTCCCTAAAAGGAGATGCCACACGTGAGTCACAGCGGCGTAATTAAAAGCAGAAGAAGACGTGTGAAACCCAAGGCTGTCTCTCCCGGGCGGCGTCTGATTAGGAGACACCTGTTTCGGAAGGCCCCACGCTGGCCGGCTCTGTCTGCGCCTCATTAAAACGCAGTCAGAGCTTAAGCCTGGGGATCGCTCACAGCGGCCTCTACCCCCGGGCAGCGCGCTGGAGGCCTGGCCCGGCCTCAACCGCCAACCCGCCCGCTCACCGCTCTCCGTGCTGAGCCTGAGTGTGCACAACGCACACTTACAGGAAGAGAACGATCGAAAAGAAAGTTTGTGCCAAAAAATGGCCATTTTCGGGTTTAAAAAAAAAACAAAACCAAAAAAAAAAAAACATTTTTTATACCGTGTTGCCCTTTCACTTCCAAGAAAAAATGTGTTGAAGAAGCCAAGGGGTTGGTTTGTTTAATCAAAATACGTCATCTAAAGGGGTGATACTGAAGGAAGAACAAAACAAGTCCAATACAAGAAATATAATTAAACTATAATTTCCTTTTACAAAAAGGAGTCCACTGAAGGCTCTCTCCACTTGAATAGGCCTGAGAATGTGTTATAAGGAGCAGCGTTAAATTAGATGAGCCCAGTAAACTCAAACAGACCTGATGGAGGCTTCTGCTCTTTCACTCCCACACTTTGGTTTCCTGCTTTTAAAAAGGCAACCGCGTTCAGAATACTAAAATCAGCCTCCTGCAAGTTTTTTTTTTACGAGGAGCTCATTTGGAAGGCAGCAGCATTATTTGCTCTTCACTCTGAAAGGCTCCGGCCGCCCCATTCAACCTGTTCCCTGAAGCTCGCTCAGCTTCTGCGACCGCCATTTTTTTCACTCCACTCCGCACACGCTCAGCACCAGGTGCTTCTGTACCGGAACATCCTATTAAACCTCAACACACCTAGGAGCTTCATTTTTACATAGGAGGTTCATTTGATAACACCCTGCTGTTTTATCTTCACTGCCTCTGTTCAGTGCTGAGAGGGAAGGGGCTCACTGTAGAAGATCATGGTCTTATTTTCCTCTCCTTAACCCTTTCAGCATTTTAATTCAGTGTTCTAGAACTCCGCTGCTTTCAGTTACCAGTAGTGATTGTGACATCACCATTAGAATGTTCAGTTAAGAACATTCCAACTGCACTTTTGCGATCTCACAACTTAAAGGGTTAATGACATTTCTGGGGATCCACCCTGCTTCCCCCTCGCGCATGTTAAACGCAGGACACTCCGACCAGCTGCGTATGTCCGACACTTCTCCCGCTCCTCCGTGATGCGTTCTCCAGCTCCGAACCCCCCCCCCCAGCCCGCCCCGTCTTCCTGACCTTATCACAACGCATGTTTTTAGCCCCCTCTTGACAGGGCAGAAATGCGTCCGGCTGCCTTATTGCAGCTTTGAGTGCAGCCCCCCTGCCCCCCCCCCCACCCCACCCCCGCTTCAGTGTCACATTCAGGACAGCTCAGCTCTTCCTTCGACGAGCAGGGGTGGGAAAAAACACACATAAAAAAAGGGGGTTCAGATGCATCCTACAGAGCTGCCGAGGTCCTATCAGCTTTCCTTAATTATTAATGAGCAGTGTTGGCACTGCAGTCCACCGGGTCCCATGGGCCCTGCCTTTCGGTACTCTGTCCCTGTCCCGCAGAGGGCCTGACGAGAGCTCGTTGGTAAAGCGTCACCTGGTGCTCTCACGCTTCCGTGGGAAGAAATATCCAGCGGTCTTACGAGGACCGTATTTATATCTCCGGGATTCCTAATAAAGGTCAAGTGACAAAAGCCTTTTCTGCTGAGCTCCACATGTTTACAGCCTATAGAAAAATGTGCGTTCACATTTACAGCCCTGTGTTCCGTATCAGACAGGTGCACACTGGCACACATTGTATAGGCCTTGGATACTTTTGTTTTTAAAAAATTTACAAGATGAAATAACAAGTTTGGTCAGATTTAGGAATCATGAATATTTACACTGAAACTAAGTTCCCACTGTCCCATTGATCAGAACTGTCATTGAGTTTCATTTGCATTTGCATTTTAGGCATTTAGCTGATTTAGCTAGGAGAAGCATTTACCTTCTCCTGAGCATCTTACCATTAGTTCAGGAAGACAAGGCCCAGATTCCTATATCATCAACATCCAAAGTCGCAATTAAGGCAAATGCAATTACTACAGTGGTTGGGCCCATAACACCCTGGTGATAGGTAATCTTTTGTAACTACAATTTACACAAGGAAGGGAAGGAAGTGAAGGCTTTTTTTTGGGGGGGGGGGGGGGGTTAGAGAGTAGATCGGAGAAGATGTAGATGAGGGGAATTGGAATCAGGGTGGAGATGGGGGGAGATGTATTTCCTGAACAGATGGGTATCCAGGTTATAAGTGAAGGTAGTTATATGTATTTGGCACTATCAATGCTATGCAGCCACAACATTCAGCAATTCCCCCAAGTGTCGAGTGTGGATATCCAAGATGAGCCACAGCACTTCATTAAGAGCTGCTTCTCTGTAACTGAACACTGGCTTTTTGCTATGGGTGTCCTACCTCTGCAGAGTCTTTTTTTTTGGGGGGGGGGGGGTGCATACGATACTATTCTGCGCCTTTTTCAGTCAGTTAGTTCTGTGAATAAGACCTCAGAGAGAATCAGAGCGCATCTCCATCCCTGCTCTCTCGGGGGCAGAATGATTTTTATGTCTTTTAGTTGGATAAGAATATTTTGATCTCTCGCCAGAGCTGACTCAGTGCTCAGACTACAGTAAGCGTCCCCTTTTTTTGGTTTTACAATAATGGAACTTGATAAAAAGCACGATTGGACACTTAGATATTCCAGTAAAACTTGGATAGCAGAATTAATCTGCAGCTCTTTGACTGCCATTGTCTGGCACCAGAGATTCCTGGACTTCAAAAGTACAGACTCTCAACAGTGATGGTACTTTAATATCTTTTATATCTGCTCCACTGGAAAAAAACAGACATGGGGGGTTTGCATGCAGGTTTCCATATGTAGATAATGCTAATACATGTTTTTTCAGGTATCGATCAATCATTCAGTCAACTGTGGAATTTTGAGATTAACCCTTCAAAGAGTATGTTTTTTGGAATGTTTTTTTCACAATTCCGAGTCAGTGTTCTAGAACTCCATTGCTTTTAATTACCAGTTGTGATTGTTACATCAGCATTAGAATGTTTAGTTAAGAACATTATAATCGCATATTTGTGTTCTTACACCTTAAAGGGTTAAGCCTTTGAATGTTCAAGACTGATATCAGAATTATTATTATGTAATTATCTGTGAAAAAAGAGATTTCTGGCATCCAATCCTTCGTATAGGAGAAGTACACAGAAATGAGTGCTCGTCTAAATAATGATTTTTTTTTTAAAGAAAAGTGGTTCTAAGCTCTGGATATTGCTTTTTAATTATTATCCGGGGACTCTATCCCGCCATCACAGGAAGACCTTGGCCCCGCGCGTGTTTATGAGGTGATTTTGAAAACGAGATGATGTCACGGAATCGGCTGTGAAAACACGTTGTCAGGTCCTGGTGTTCCAGCCACGCTGATGAGACCTGCATTCCGCGTCATTATTTTATTAAAGGGCCCAGCATCGCAGTCACACTGAGTGAAGCAGGACAGGAAATGCGCTTTTAAACAAGCAGGCGGCCGCCCGCCATCACTTCCTGTCTGCGCAAAATGCACTACAGTAGTTGAGTGGTACCAGACACTTCAGATCCAGGTCCAGGAACCCGTCCCGTCCACATCTGGACAAATTGACGCTGTAAACAAGTTAGTCGCAGGCCTCTTTTTTACCCCCCCTCCCCCCCCATCGCTTGTACACAAACGCACAAAACATCCGTTTGATTTAGGAGATTACATTTTAAAAAAACACACGATAGGCTTTGACTTGGAATGCGTTCACTCACGCACGAGCAGAGGCCGCGTCCAGCGGTCGTACGTTAGCGCCAGGATCGGCTGAGAGATCTGCAGCGCAGCACGCATGCTCTCCAGCCTGACACGCTAACGGGCGCGAAGACAGGACCCGGGCCGATCCGCCTTCCAGCCGCAGCGGCGCGACCAAAACCCAACGTCTGTTTCCAGTTACGGCGACTTTCAACCGCTGCAGAACCGTGTGAACCATACAGGTAAACACGTGTAATGGAAATGCTAATTTTGTAACTAAAGGACCGCAATGCTAATTAACAAAGGGGTTTCGGTTTATAATAATTCATATTACAACGTGTTCTGCGATTGTACTTTTTGATAAAAATAATATATTAACATGCTGCATGGCTTCAGGGCAGTTTTTGAGCGAGATCTGAAACACGAGGGGGGGGGGGGGGTCATCAGGAGCTTACTCAGGGTTGTGAAATCGCGCTCTGAGAAAATCGCTGAGGACAAAACACATTTACCGCGACAGCACCGGTGGAAATGGGGTTCTCGACGCCAATCAAAAACTCAATAGACATATTGATTCAAGTATATATAACAGGCTTCAATAACAGAATACACCAGTGCAAAGGCTAATTTAGCCGTCACACACGCATATATCCAGGGTACAGTTTCAAGCTTAACCTGCAACTCGAACAGAGTGTCATTTTCAACCGGCTCAGCACTTAAGCATTAATGAAAAGGCAAGCCTGTACACACACTTTGTTCATCAGTTTAACCCTTTAAGGTGTGAGATCAGAAATATGTGATTAGAATGTTTGCGACTGAATGTGACAATCACCACTGGTAACTGAAAGCAATGAAGAGTTCTAGAACAGCGACCGAAAGACTTCTAGAACACGGAATTTTGATTAAAAAACATTCCAAAAAACCTACTCTTCAAAGGGTTAAGCCCATTCATCATAGCTGTGCTTCCAAAATGGAGACAGCAGAAGGCGGGGGTGGGTGGGTTAGTAAATGGGGGCGGGGGGGGTGTTGGCACGCCTGAGTGATTTTAATATCGAGCGCTGGTGAAAAGCCGTGGCAGCAGACTCATGCCGTGTGCATCGGGCCTGCAGAAGGCTCCTGTGCTTGTCAGCGTGGCCGGGGGAAAGGAGGCGCTCCAGCTGTCCGGCCAGGCTTCATGGCTTCCACAGATGGGCCCCGCGCGGGGCGGGACAACAAAGGCAGCTCCCTGCGCTAACGCTAACGCTAACCCGCGCGCCGGCCTTGAAACCGACTCCCCCTGGACCCTCCTTCACGGCTGTCCCGGGCGTTCGGCCGGTGACCTGAGCTCCCCTTTCAGGAGTGAGCGATGTGCGCTCTCCAGAGCTGGCGGCGCACGGTAAAACCGTTTGGCTCAAAGTGCCTCGCCTCCCCGTAAGGTACCATAAATAGAGCCCCTGCTCGAGCCCGCGCACGGACGTGTAAACAACACAGGAACCGCACAGCCTGCATCCGTCATTCTGGGAAAGGCGTGGGGGGGGGGCGCGGAGGGGTCTAATGCGTATAACAGGGTAGCTGGACGGCAGTGGGCTTGTACGTACGGGATTGGGCCAGCTTTAGAACTCCAGGAATTCTTTTGAGGTTCTTCACTCCCCTACCCCCCCTAAGTTCCGTTCCTTGTTAAAGGGCCATCTATCCCCGTCACAGCGAAGTGTAGCCAAAAGGCAAGCTGTGCGGAGGGGCGATGAACATCTTTGTGACTCGGGGCATCAAATATATCTGCCTTGAAACAGCAGCAGTTTGGAGTGACACACCCAGGCACTGCGGGACACAGGGAGAGGTCTGGCTGGACTCGGCTTGCAGGTTGTAACGGCTGTTATCAGTACAACACGCCCGTCAAAGTGTTCAGGGAATGCCTCTCTCTCCATTGGCTGAGGGGTGTTTAGACCACGCCCCCCCCCCCCCCCCACACAAAGCCAGCGCAGGGAGACAGAGCGACTCTTCAGCTCAAATCAAAGGGAAATTAAAGCACATTCCTGCACTGGCTGTGACTCTTTTTATGAGGCACGAAAACCCTGAATTAGGAGTGAGAAGAAGAGAAATTGCTCCAAGATGTTTTCTGTTTTCCTGCTCCTGTCTTTCTCCCCTTTCCCCTCTCTCTCTCTCTCAGGCTCCATATCACTCTCCTCCCTCTCCTCCCTCTCTTTATCGCCCACTCTATCATGAACAAGCACACATGTACACAGAGACACACACACACACAAATACACACTCACACGCATGCACACACACGCATACACAGACATGCAGACGTGCACACACACGCGCGCACACATGTACCAATGTGCAAACACACAAGCACCAACATGCACATGCACACACAAACATGCACACACGCACCACACATGTACCAAATGTAGAAACACAGACAAACACACACACGCATACAGACACACACACACACAACATCACACATGTACAATGTAGAAACACAGACAAACACACACGCATACAGACACACACACACACACATCACACATGTACCAATGTAGAAACACACGCACACTCACATGCACACTCACACACACACACACACACACACACACACATACACACACACTCTCCCACACACACCACACATGTACCAATGTAGAAACGTAGAAACACACAAGCATACTCCCACACACACTCACACTCTCACACACACATTCACACACACCACACATGTACCAATGTAGAAACGTAGGAAACACACAAGCATACTCCCACACACACTCACACACAGCTGCCTGGATCTGACTCTCTGTACAGTGCCCCTCTGACCCTGGTGGGAAGGCTGCCCGGGGCCCGGGTCCAGCTAGCAGCAGTACGGCGGGCAGATAATCTGTCTCTGAGCTCTTGTTCGGCTTCGCTGTCCCTCCCTCACATGGGGAAAATCAGGGCCCGCGCTGTAATGGATGGGCTCAGTGTTTTTCATCAAATGACACTGACCTCCCACTCGAGCAAATGTTCAGACAGCATTACTGTAGCCGGCTAGCTGCTCCAGCTGGGTACGGTCTGAATCCACATGCTCGACAGCATCATTTAGCAGTGTGTGTGTGTGCGTGTGTGTGTGTGTGAGAGTGTGTGGGCATGTATTACTATCTTTGTGAGAACCAAATGTCCCACAAGGATAGAAAGATGAGGAAAATTACACAAGGTGGGGACCTTTTTCTGGTCTGAGTTGTGTTTGTGCGTGTATGAGCATGTGTTGTGTGCATGTCTTTGTGACAAATAGTACCATAAAGTCAAGAAGCCATTATGAAGCACACTATTCAGTGTGTGCTATTCAGACCAGTCTGTTTGTGAAACATTTTCACCTAATTATCAACTGCAAATATAAACTCATCAGACAATGTTATCTGTGTTTTTAAACACAATCATTTTACTGTAATTACCATATAAACCTAAAATGTGATTGTGAGATAAAAGGCAAATGCTTTTCTTTTAAATCATGGGCTTTCCAAACTGTTTACAGTACAACTTTGCCATTTACAGGCATCCAGAAAGAGATATTAAATATTCTCAATTATTAATCATAAAGTTGGACACTCTGTTGCTTCAGATTCAAGCCAAGCGGGACGGCAAAGCGTGTTTACTTTTATCAGCCTTAAAAAAGCTTTTAAATCATGAAGATTGAGCTCTTGTACATGTTTTATATTAGAAATTATCTATTTTTCATAACCCGCCGTGCTTTTTTTCTCAGCTTGTATAAAATTTCTTTTTGACCTCTCCTTCAGCTCACACTTCCAGGTATTGTTCCAACGGAGCACTTAGCCGCCACAAAAATATGCAATATAAGACGGGCGATTTAGCCGATAAGGTAAACGTTGACATTTGCTTGCCAGCATAGTAATATTGCAATCAATACACAAGTCTGGCCAAGGCAGCTCTAGAAAATAACTAATTGAATGCTTGAGTGATAGAGAGTGAAAATAAAGGATATGGCATTCGCCAAAGCGATCAATTTGTGTGTCTGCAAAAGAGAAACAAATCACGCAAGCACATTCTGGGATGCTGTCCACAGGCCGTTCCCAGACAATCGCCCCCCCCCCCCCCCCCCACCACCACCACCACCCGCCCCCCAAACCCCACCCCCCTTCTGGAGCTCAGAACGAGCGTCAGGAGGATCTAGACTCGGCGGCGTTTCGACTGGGCGAGCACAGCACCTCAGTCTGGGGCGCTCAAGTCCGCTGTAGGAAACTAAGGGATTTTTCGCAGTCCCCCCCCTCCCCCCCCCCCCCCCAAATTAAATAATGCCTTTTAAACCTCAAAAGAGGCGCTCGTCCCACGTTTTCACCGTGATGAAAAGACGCCCCATCTGCAGCGGCGAGCCGCGTGAAGCGATTTGATTTTCTGCGTTCCGCTAGCGGTTCTTTAGAACGCCTGGAGCCCAGCGGCGGGGGAGGGGCTTCGCCGGTTTCCTGGGAGCAGCGGGGCGAGGCGCCGTCTAATCCGCCTCCTGGGCAGAGCGGCCGCTCGCCTGTTCACACGCAGCTCCCCGGCTCCCCTTTAGTCTGCCTGAGTTTACACAGCGAGCTTCACAGGCTGCTCTCTCTCTCTCTCTCCTCTCTCTCGCTCTCTCTCTCTCTCTCTCTCCCTCTCTCTCTCTCTCCTCCTCTCTCTCTCTCTCTCTCTCTCTCTCTCTCGCTCTCTCTCTCTCTCTCTCTCTCTCTCTCTCAGGAATAAGCCACAATACCGACCGGGGTAAAAGGGCTCCGCTCTTGGAAAAAGTGGACTATCCTGCAAAATTGTTTAAGTGCAACTTTCCACTTTTTATTAAAGAACCCACAAACTACGAGAACTGCAGAAATTATTATTATTATTATTATTATCATCATTCCAGCCATCCATCCATTCATTATGTATACCCACTTATCCTGGTCAGGGGTCACAGGGGTGCTGGAGCCTATCCCAGCCTGCACTGGGTGAGAGGCAGGAATATACCCTAGACAGGTATTATATTATTATTATATTATTATTATTATTATTATTATTATTATTATTATTATTATTCTGCATCATTGGTTAATTTCTCAGGCTTGCACCTTGCAGTGGCAGCGGGAGCTCATGCAGTGAAGCTCATGCAGTGAAGCTCTGTGAAGGCTGATATTGTCTCTGCGTTTGACGTGGCACACCTCCAGGAGCGCAGGGGGTAAATGGGAGAACCTCGGGGGGGATCTGACCCCTGTCGGGAGGTGTTACAGCCAAATGGAAAACAAGGCAGGGGTCTCAGGCTCTCAGGCTTGGGGGGGGAGGGGGGGGGGCTTAGAGCCTGAGACACAGGGAGTGTGTGTGTGTGTGTGTGTGTGTGCATTAGCGTGTGTGTGTGCATGCATGTTGTCTTGTGATTTTGTGTCAGCGTGGCGGAAACCCCAAGTGAATCCCAATGATTCACTATGGCGAGGTTGCCATGGTGAAGGAGCTGTCACTCAGAGGCCACTTTGAGACTTTGAATGACAGGGGCACCAGTGTGGGCAGACCAGGCAGTGGACAACAGGGTCTTTTCCCAGAAACAAATGACAAAAAAAAAACAATACGAGGCTTTTTGTGTCTTTGTTTACGTCCATCCGAGAGCAATTTCAACACGGGACAGTTTTAGCACTAATGACTTACGGCCTTGTACAGCCATGTTTCTCAGGTCACGTTTTTGAAAATCAATTTCTGTTCTGTTTTTAGCATGAGATTCATAGTATCGGACCACATGCTGATACTTTTTTCAGTTTGAAAGAATTTAACCTAATTCCCTAATATGACTAGTATAGCGCAACATAACATAATTAAATGAAATTAAATTATTTTTTTATATTGTATTTTTTAATTCAAATAATATTAGCCACACATTAAGACAAGCTTTGTACAGTTATGTTGTTACAGATCTCATGTCATTTTTGAGGGAATAAAAACTTACATGAACAGTGACACATACAATAAATCTTATCATGGCAAACAGCCTGTTATTTCGTATTCATAAATAATATTGCATTCGTGTGTGTCTGATCGTCTGCAAGATTTCACATTCGCATTTGTAGGTTCTAACCTCCCACATTCAGTGAGACACCCTCCTATGTGTGAAGGTTTGATCAAATCTGCAAATTACAGAAGCCGATTAGAAAATTTTGCAAAGGAGGAAGGTGCAGCTTTTGTCATTTCCAATTTTGTCACGGTTTAACGCAGAGTTTGATCAGGCTTCTCATCGCAGTCGTTTCAGTAGCTTAGCCGGCAGAGGCTAATGGCAGCCGTTCCGATCGATGGTGCGGGAGCAATGAGACGGGAGCCGTTTGATTTGAGGTAATCCCAGGTAACGGAGGTCTGCCACAGAGTGTCGTTCTAGGGCCTGCAGCGCGCGCTAATCCGGTGACTTTGACTGCGCCCCCACGTCCCTGTGACCTCTGAGCCAGGGCTGGATTCCAGTCCGGCCGCGCGGTGGAGAGAGCCGGAGGGAGCCGGAGGGAGCTGGAGGGAGCTGTCGCTGTCCTTCAGCCTCCCGCCGTCTTTCACCGCCAGCTCAGCAGGCGGGCGAGCGGAGTTTTCGGCGCGGCGCGGCGCGGCTGCTGGAACCGCCGTCCGCACGTCTGAGTCGTTCGCCGCGCCGGCCCGCGTGTGAATTTTGGGTTCGCCGCACGTCGTCGGTTTGGAAATGTTCAGCTGTGCGGTACGGCGTGGTGTAGCCCACCCTGACTATGGAGCTTCTGATGCGTTCGGTTAGCGGTCTCCTCAAACCCGTTTCAAGCTACTAAATCAAAAAGCCCAATAAAGGCCAATACAGAGTATACTGCAATATATAACTACTTTTTTTGAAAACATAATCATATAGCATGTCTATTTCAATAAGTGCATATATATATATATATAGCAATATCTGAAGGTGTCAGTAATTTGCAATTAAAGGTGTTAAAATAGATTTTTTCCCCTATGTATGCCCATGAAGGCATGTGCATAAGTATCTCAGCACCCTTTTAGACAGGCCCCAGAAAATGTGTAGGGCTGTGTGGCGTTCACAGACTCACAGACTCAAGCCAACGCCTAGGGCAGCATTTACTAAATTCTGACTGACTCCATACTACAGCCTGAATAACATACAGCACGGGTGGCGGGCCCAATGGAAGTTACCGCCGCGTTCGAAGACAGCCTCCTTTCCAGCGCTTTCTGTTTACTTTAAATAGGTGCCATTTGATGCATTCACTAACGAGACAAGAACAAATACCAAAGAGCAGCGGAGTCTCCCGCTGAGCATCCTTGGCTAACCCTCGCTGGCCAGCAAATTAAAGAGGTGCCGGCTCTCGTCCCCGAGAAATCCAATTAAGCGAGCCGCCGATGTGGAAGGGTCCCGCCACGGGGCGGGGGGGGGGGGGTGGGCATCGCTCTGTTTTAGTCGAGGTCACTTTCGCCGCTCGTCCCGAACGCGGTCGCGCGCGGCTACTCCAACCGAGCCGCGGAAACCTTTCTCACGACTCCGGCGACGGCGTGAGTCACCCACCCCCGCCCCCCCCCGCCTCCCCCCGAAAAGAGAGAGAGAGACACAACAATGTGATCTTCAAAAAGCCAGCCGGGGGGGGGGGGAGGGGGGGTGAGGGATGGGGGGGAACACGAGAGGGGGCGCGAGGACAACAACAAGATGGAACCGGCTCGGTGACGGACGGAAACGCGGGAGGGAGGGGAGGGTGAGGGTTGGGGGGGGGGGGGGGGGGGGGGGGGCGAGAGGAGAGGGACGAGAGGGGGAACCAGCTCGGTGACGGACGGAAACGCGGGCGGGAGGGTGTGAGTTTGGGGGGGCGGGGGGGGGGGGGGGGGGGGGGGGGGGAACGGCTCGGTGGCGGACGGGAACGCAGGCGGGAGGGTGAGGGTGTGTGTTTCGGGGGGGGGACGAGATGGGGAACCGGCTCGGTGACGGACGGAAACGCGGGCGGGAGAGGCAGCAGGTGGCGGCGAGCGCAGACGGATTACTGCGGCTCTCCCCTCGTCTGTGCGGCGCTGCTGCGCCATCTGAACCCAGAGCTTCCGCATATCCACTTTCATCCATCTCCTTTACTATTATTATTACTATCCAACAGGCATATTAATTGGACTTTCCAAAGACCGTTCCAAAAAAGAAAAAAAAAGACAAACTGGAATAGCAGAGCAATATAGAGACAAATGCGGGAGAAAGAATGTGCTTCTCGATTGCCTGCGCTGGACACTATCATAACGAATAGCCTCTTTAATGTTTAACTGCTGGCTTTGCCAGGACAATTAAATATTAAAGTGGCTGCCCACTACAGGACCTTTAAAGGGGGGGGGGGGGGGTAGGACAGAATGCATTAGACTAGTGTCACGGTCAGCGTTGTTCAAATCTGTCACTCATCCGTTTTTTTCTTTTCTAACTGTCACCTAAATCTGAGAGAAAGGATGATCGCACATTAGGGTGAACTTGAACTTTGGGGGGGAGAGCAAAAGGTCAAATAAGATTCCATGTCAAAACAGTTTACACCCTGCATATTTCAAGGACGGTAATGTGTGCCTAAGATGGTAATGATAATCCTAAAAGAGGAAATGAACCCTTTCAAAAGTCTCCACCAACAATCACCATCACCACTTCTTCCACAAACACACCCAGAAACTGCTGAGCAAGACAACAACAAAAAAAAAAATTCTGGTGTAATAAATTCACACTCTGGCCAGACAAAGCGCCTTCAAGCCAACCTGCACTTAAAAGAGAGAAGAGGGTTTCATTTCTGTCGTCTCCAGTCTACCACGTGTTTACTTTGCGTAGGGATGTGCCCTGTGTCTTCTGTGATTAGCCCACGTTAGTCAACGTAATTGGTGTAATCAAAGGCCTTTCAGATCACCACAGCCCATTGACAGGAAACTCTGGGCTGGCTGGGAGCTGAGGCTGTCGCTTACGAGATGCAAATTTAGCATCGCCAGTGGCTGAGACAAAGCAGCTCCACAAACTGGGCTTTTTCGGTGGGCTGCCTGAATCACCCCCGCTTGACTCTGCTTGACATTAATCTAATTCTGCGTCGAGGGTTCTGATCCCGAAACGCTGATTGGCTGATGTTTCGGAGGAATAGGATCCAGGCAGTGGCATCTGCCTTAGCTCAAAAATCCTGGTTTCGTTACTTGTATGTGGTTGTTTTTGTCCCTTCTGGGTCAAGACTTGAGTGCGGTTGCAGTGTATCTTTAGCCGTTTGGAAAGAAGCTTTCTTCAGAATAAATCTCGACTCCATTACTGTGGTGGGCTGTCTCAAACACTTTTCTGTGTTTGGTAGTTGAATCTGTGCAGGGGATCACCCTACAGCAGGCAGCCCCATTCATTCTCAATCCGCCTCCTTTTACCGTAGAACAGTTCTGCTCTTTTTGTTCACCAGTTATGCCACTGGAGCTGTAGCTTCACCCACTGCACAAGGAGCTCTACACCTGACGCATGTGCAGTCACCTGTGTGACACCTTCCTGACACCTGTCACTCACTCACCTGCCTGACTCCTGTCACTCACTCACCTGTGTGACACCTTCCTGACTCCTGTCACTCACTCACCTGTGTGACACCTTCCTGACTCCTGTCACTCACTCACCTGCCTGATACCTGTGTTAGCCAGAGGCTCGGGGCAGCCCACAGCTTTCCAGACAGTGCTGTTAAGTGAGGGAACCACAGGAGTCCCTCAGTCCCCTGATCTGAGCCACGTGATTGGCCAGTAATTTTGGACTCAAACTGTGAGCCAGCCGCTCTGGGGACCGCTAACGAGCGCGACGTGGGGAGGTCACCGCTCTGGCGTGGCCCCCCCACGCTGCCGGGGCGGGGGGTGGGGGGGTGGGGGGGGAACGGGCAGGCGCTAAGTGTGTCTGAGCGCTTTCGGTCCGCGCGGTGAACTTTGACCCTCAGCCCCTCCGGAGCGAGGCTGTCCAGAAAGCAGAGCCGCTCTCTGGCCAGAGTTGCAGCGCTGCTCCCTGCTTCGCTATTCCAGTGCATGTGTCTGTCTGTTCAAATCTCCATAAGGCTGCGGAAACCCATCAGCACAGGTTGCATCCTCTCCGCTGAAAAAGTCTTTCTTTTTCCCCTGGCTTTGGCTTTTTAGGTATGCCCCCCCCCCCCAATCTATCAGCAGCCCGTCTGTGTCCGCCAGGCTTCTGTGCAGCCGTGCCCCTTCGCCCCCCTCCGCCCCCCCCCCCCCACACCCCCGACTCCCTGTACGCTCCGTGTGCCGCCAGACCTCACTGGGGTCCCGGCCCAAAGTCTGAGGTACCCCCTCTCGCTGAAACCCAATCACCACACTCAACCCCACATGAATAATGGAGGCAACAGATGAGAGCTGTCACTGGGATGGAGGGAGTGAGGGAGTATGAGAGAGAGGTGGGAGGGGAGGGAGGGAGGGAGGTGGAGAGAGAGAGGGGCCTTTGCTTTCTCATGTGCCCAAGCAGAACAGTTTTTCATTCCATTCTCTAAAAGATATCTGTTCTCCTTAAGTTAAATATAAATACCAAACAAAAAAGAGTTGAGGTCAGTTTTCATATTTCAGCAGGAATGTAGTGAAATAAACGGCTTTGCGGCTGCAGTATATCTAACACAACCGCATAGATTAAACCTCACTTGTACTAGACTGTCTACCCCCTGCCAAACTGTAATTGAAGCATGTTTATAATACATCCAGTAGGACACTGGGACTTCCCATAAATATTCTTCCCACACTTTAATCAGATCTAAGTGGCAGTTTTCTCATTAGAATTCCACTGTCTGTGTTCGCAATAACAGACACATGTAAATGAATCATTTATTTCATCTTAATCAGCGCTGTACAAAGTGAGCTGATAAATGTTCTAAAAATGAAAATATTTGAGTTGCCGGAGCAACAAAGAGGAGTCAGCCGCGCAGATCAGAGGCGACCTCTGACCCCTGGGCGTATCATGCAGCGTAACGAGGCAACAGCAGGCCACGGCTGGGCGACAGGACAGGATATTAACAGCGGATTGGTTTAACCTGTTGCCCCCGGCGACCTCGGCCTTGAGAAAGCCCCGCTGATTCACCGGCGCTGCTCCTCCAGTCGGCCCCCCCGCCCGTGACCTCTGACCCCCGCGGGGCCCTGCCCTCCCTGACGCACCGTGACCGGACAACAGGAAGTGGGAGTTCTGCGCTGTCGCCTCACCCTTAAGCACGATGGCAGATGTGAGGCACCTCAGCCCCTCACACAATAACCCTCCGTGGGAAAAGCACCCCACTCACTGCACGGTGTGACACCACAGGCCACAACTCTGGCCTGTCCACAGCCTTTGCGACCTCTGACCTTTCCCAGGTTCCTTTGCACTTGAGGCCCGATGAATTTCCCCAGACAGGTAAAGATGCACTGACAGCCACCTGTTTGGTATAAATTATTTATTGACTTCCTCACTGCATGACTGCACAGCGACGCTCACAGTGGCAAAATTAATACATGTAAAACAGTCTGCCATTTTCTGAATAAACAAACAGGAAACAGAGTCACAGAATCACACTACAAAAAAGTGGTTGGTACCTTGATTGGAGGGGGCAAAGCAAATGTTTGCTCTGCTAGGGAAAACACACGACAACAGCCCTTTGACTATTGGTCAGTTGTCATGAGCACTGCATTCATGCAGTGGTGTTATGTCAAGACGAATTTCCCCTTGAATCTGAAAATGCGCATGAATTATGGGCAGCCTTTAGCTGGTTCCTGTTTGTCATCCGAAAACCCCTCCAATCTACAGAGGATAGGCCGCCTAAGAACCTTATTATCGAGCCAAGTAAATACCGTTACTTTACCACCACACCATAATGTGCTCTCTCCTCACACGCATAAGTTAAGAAAGTAAACAGCGAAAGTTAAACTACATTTACATTTTAGCCAGAGCAACATGCACAGCTTAAAGTATTCTGATGCAGTTAATTCATACAGTTTTTCTAAAACAATTCAGGTTTAGTGTCTTTTTCAAAAGAACAACAGCAGTGCCCCATTTGGAAATCAAATTTACAATTTCAGAGTTATCTAGCCATTTAACCAACCGAATGAATGTATCTAAATTCCCCAACCATTAGACTACACTGCTTCCCAACTACAACAGACTTCCAAACTGGAGCCATAAAATTCAGTTATGATCTATCTTTGTTTTTTTTCTTTTTCAATACAGTGAATTAATTTTTGTGTTTGGTAAAAATTTAATGCACTGTGAATAATAGCCTTTTCTGTGACCGCTGTATTTATCCACGTCTGCCAGCACAAACCACTGAGCCGGGGGTGGGGGACGGGCGAAACGCGCACACACACACACACACACACACACACATGCACACACATGCACACACACACACGCACACGCACACACACGCACGCACCAGATATTCCAGACGAATTCAGCCTGAACTGCCCAGCGTACACAACCACAGCTTCTTTTTTTTTTATTGCGCTCAGACAGCAGCTGTATCCAAAAAAAAAAAAGAGAAAGAGCTTTGTCATTATCCAACAAATAATTCAGCGTAACCTTTTCAGAGTAAAGAACGGCATTACGGATTCGGCTTCCCGCCGCGCGGAGCTCTCTCCGGCGCGATGAAAAGCAGGATGGATGAGGCGACGTGCGCCGTTTGCATCCGACGGGATACGCAAACAGACCCGCCGGCGCGCACGCATCGGACAAACGGAGCATCGCCGACGCTCGACTGGAAGCCCAATTTCCTGACGAATCAAACGCCTTAAAATGAGTTTTGCTGACAGTCGCGGCGCGCGCTGAACTCCGGTTTGGAAGCCCGTTCATAAATTCACGCCTGGACACGAGGGCCAGGGTGTTGAACCTGATCCGCCCTGACCAACCACCGCCCACAGCTGAACCCCACCACCCCCCCTACCCCCCCCCCCTACCCCCCCCCCCCCACCACCCCGCCCAGACTTCATGAGAACTTAACCAAACGAGTGTGTAACAGAAAGAATACGTAAGAGAAAAGAGAAAGAGTACATGGCAGAAAGAAAAAGAGTACATAACACAAAGAGAAAGACAAAATGGTGAGTGAGTAGGGGAGGGGAGGCAGTATCTGATTTTTAAAAAAAGAGGAAGGAAAAACAGCACTGGAGGGTGAAGGAGCCCGGCAATATAATATCTGTAAAAATGAGCAGCTCAGGCAATGGCGTATCCTAACTCTTCCCATTTGTAATCATTCTGTTCTGGTTGTTGTTCATTTCCTGTTCACTTTTTAAGCCAATTAGCAGACAGTTGATGTTCCGTTATGAGCAGTCCCACCTCTGCCCCACGTCTCCCCTTCCAACAGTCTGGAGGCGGTGTTTCTGTGTTCCTGTCTAATTAGGGGAACAACTGGAGGATTACAGCCCCCCTCCCCCCCACCACCACCTCACCCCCGGAGATTATGCGGCGCTCCATCTAGGAGCAGGGCCTATTTTCACAACTGTTGGCTTCGGATTAGTGCAGCCGACAGACGACATGCTGGCGTTGATGGAATTCCTGCTAAAACTGGCACCCTAAACGCACCCCCCACCCCGCCGGCGATCATGGATACCCCCCCCCCCCCACCCCCCACACCCCACCGTCTGGGGCACCCTCACAACCCCGGGCACCGGGACCTCCAGAAGGGTGTGTGGGGGGGGGGGTTGGGGGGCCAGAGGGGGGGCTGGCAGCCTACCCAGGACAACAGGCAACAAAGAGAGGGCCCAACGTTCGCTGATTACCCGCCCAATTTTCATGTGCCGCCGTTTCGCTCGTACCCGTATGAACACTGAGCTCTGCGGCTGAAGAATAACCCACCGCCATCCTCCGAGCCGGGCCAGCTACTGCGTTTCATGGGGTTGGGAGTGTTGGGGGCTTGGGGCCTCTTTCTTTTTGGGGCCTCTCCAAAACAAGGGTTCCCTTTTTCATCCAATAACTGCATCCTAACTCTTTTGATTCCGCCTGCTATGCCATTCACCGCCTTGGCAAGGGACGTGGGACATCCCAGACCTTTTTGTCAAGAGCAAATTAAGCAAGAGGATTTGCACTCGAGTGAAACTTTGCCCCCGGCCCCCCATCCCCTGAAAACATGTCTTTTATTGTTGTTAATGGTCTCTTAATTTTTTCCAGAATGGCAAAACCAGTTTGTGGTCCCTGTATCCATAATCTCAAAAACAACATGGAAAAGGAAGAAAATCCAATATGTTCTCAGGAAATAAAGTAAT
>CM077295.1:44102483-44112483 GCA_039654925.1 Anguilla pacifica
CACACGCACACACTCATACATACACACACGCACACACGCACACACACACACACATGCATATGCACAATCACACACAAACACACACGTACATGCACACTCACACACACACGCACACACACACACTCATTCACATATGCTTTGGGAGTCAGGGGTGAATGGTCACATTATGCTACCACTAACCTCTTTACGTACATAGTCAATAGCCCAACTGCTTTTATCTATATCACTGATTACATTACCTTACAGCTTTCGGCAGACTGAGCTTACATTGCTTTCATAACATCCATTTACGCAGCTGGATATTAATTGAATCAATTTAGATTTGTTACCAAGGGTAACAAAGGGATCAACGGCATAACAGCAGCACCCCAGCTGGGAATCGAACCCACAACCTTTTTGAGTTCCCCAACCATTATGCTACACCATGCAGAATACACACAGCCACTAGTAACCTGTCCTGTGGCCTTCGAGCTCCACCTGCCGCAGAAGCCTGGCAACTCAACCCATGTCCTCTTCCTCTACACCTCCTCTTCCTCTACAGGTCCGCCACCTTCACCCCCCACAGCTGACTCACAGCCCCACAGGGCTAAGTAGAAAGCCTTCTTTCTGACAGGTCTCCCTGACCCTGCTCCCCAGTGGCCAATCTGTGCTGATGCACTGTCAGCCAATCGTCGCGGCTGCTCTGCCAGCCAATCAATGCTGACGTGCTGTCGGCCAATTGTTGCTGAAATGCTGTCAGCCGTTCTGCAGCCGGAGATCTCAGGGCTTCTTCCGAACGCTGAAGCCATCGCACAGCAAACCCCGAAAATAACGCGGCTGATAACAGGGGTCCCCGGTCCTGTGCACCAAAACTCTCTCTCATGACTTCCTCTGCCCCGACGGACGACAGCGTTCGTCTGCTCGTCCCGCTGAGGGGCACCGCCTCCGTGCAGCGGTGCAGCGTCTGCACCCCCACGCTTGAGCGCTGTTGGATTTCGGGGCTTGTATATTCATCAGGGTGCACGCAACCCTGTCGCCAGAATTAAAAAACAAACACAGGAATCCCCAGGAGGGGCTGGCTGTGCAGGGGGCGGGGGGAGAGGACCGGGCTCTCGTATCCTGAGTCCCCCCCCCCCCACCCCCCCCAAAAAAGACACATCACTGACGGCTCACGGGGCTTTCTGTGCTCACTTCCAGCCTGAGGGTCAGAAGCGCCCGCCGCTCGCGTCTGATTAAACCCCAGATCCTGGGAGCTCTGCGTCGTGCTGCGTGTGCAAAACAAACGCGTGCAGATAGGGCTGCTTCCATAATTACACTCTTTACTTTCAAAACAAGAGAGGAAAGGAAAAAAAGAAAAAAGAACAAGAAGCTGCACATTGAAATGTTGCCTTTTTGAACACATGGCCAGGATATACCATATGAGAAAAAACAGGCTTTTGGTGTTTCAATCATCGGATGAATTAGTGAGGATATGCTGCGTCTGAATTATATTGGATACCTGTCCTTTTGAACTACATATACCAAAATGCATTTCACTCAAAGTAGATGGAAACAGGGCTTTTCCTGAGATTGTCCAACCTGCAAACATTAAAATCTTACAGTGTGTGTGTGCCCAGATTATGGAGCCTCAAAAACAGAGGTATCCAGTATAGCTCTTCAGTAAATTCCCTGTGGGTTAGATAAGTACATGTCCTATTTATTCACCGTCTAATTATACACTCTCCCCTTATTTTTCAGACCAGGAAAAAAACATGAAGTAGTGCCCCCCTCTCTGCGTACGTATACAACCCCCCCTTCTACCACCCCCCCCCCCCCCCCCAAACCCTGAACACTATGATGACAAACGCAGAGAAATGAAATACTGTCCATAAAGCACTAATGCAAACCAGATGCCTTTTTTTCAGCTGAGGAGGGGAGGGGAAAAAAACTGCGTACGGTCTCCTTAATCCACTTAAAATCTAAAATTTCAAACAGTTATGAAAATATTTTCCCTTTAAATGCGCTCCAGATGAAGAGGCATTTTGGGCCCATCTACTTCTGTTTTTTTCCCTTTCTCTTTCTTCCTCTTCTTTTTCGGCGTTCCCGTTCGGCGATCTCTTTAGCCGCGCGTCTCCAGGACGACGGCGGCGGCGCGGCCGAAAGGAGCGGTGAAAGGGGGCCGTCGCGAAGCCCAGCCCTCCAATCAGTGACCGACCCAAACCCGCGGCTACAGATGGCAAACTGGCCCTCAGTATCGCCAACCAGGGAGAGGCACAAAATGTTCTGCGGCGCTCTCTAAAACGCAGGGCTCTAAGATCAGAGCCAAGATGGACGCCAGATGAACAAACAGAAACAAACACTGGACCAGCGAGAGCTTTCAAGTTCACACCTCACACGCGAACTCCGCGCCGTACGAATTATCGTTGGGAAAACGGCGCACTTCGTCGCCGGCGAGGAGAATTTCGGGGGCCGCTTCCCGAGGACACGGCTACGCACGTTTGGCCGACGATCATAACCGCGCCCTCGCCTCCGGCTCTCTGGCACGGGGACGCCGGCTCCCGTCTTCCGAAAAGGAAGAGAAAGGAGGTAGGAGAGGAACTCGGCCGGCCCCAGGCAGGGGCCCGTCCGGCAGGGGCCCCTCTCGGGCGTGATTGATGCAGCTGGGCGTGCAGTGGTCCAGCGCCGCCTCCTTCCTCCTCATCTCTGCCTAACGAGCGCCAGCCCGCGGTATTAATAGCACAGAGTAACCACACCGGGCCTCATCTGGAGCTGCCACCTGAGCCCCTCCGCCTGCCGCCGCTCCGCCTACCTGCCCTACAGGTGAGGGTCGTTAAGCCCCACCCCCTCCGTCCATGGGACCACCTCGCCCGCCCCCTCTCCCGATTCCACCCACCCCCCACCCCCCAGGTGTGCGCCTGTTGGTGCTTCCCCCAACCCACAAAGACTTTGGGCTCGCCACTGCCCTGGCAACCAGATGGGCCTGTGGTGCGCCCCCCCCCCCGGGTTGAGCCAGGGAGCGTGGCGCCTCCGAGCAGGGGGGAGGCAGCCTCAACGAGACACCAGCTCCATCCACGGTCTATTTTTATTCCTCCCTTCCCTCTCCCTCTCTCTCTCTCTCCCTCTCTCCCTCTCTCTCTCTCTTTCTCTCTCTTTCTCCCTCTCTTAACTGCTGTGCTCCAGCCCCATTGCGTGACTGAGGAAAATGAAAAAAAAGAAAAACACAGCCTATGGTTTCTGGTTTGGATCCCCACTCTGTCGTTTTTTTTTTTCCTTTTTTTCGATGTCTTTTTTCGAGTATTTATTTTGAGGCCGCGCTTGCCAAAACAGCCAGCTCTTCCTTGTCATTGCCTTGTGACTTGTGGAAAACATAAATCTCTTCACTGTCCACGGTGCTGGGGGCAGATAACTCGTCTCTTTTCCCTCTGTCTTTCTCAGGCAACTCCTTGCTCGGACTCTGCCCCAGACTGCTCGGTACACAATCGCCCCCTTGTTTCAAACCCAAATACGCATTCACAACAAGCGCCGAGAGGAACACAACAACTCCAGACTGGACTCCAAAAAAGCATCCCGCGTTTGAGAGATCTCCCGATGCTTCAAGTCAAAGCCATTGGAATGCAAAGTGCGATGGACTCTTAAGAGGTCGGCCATTTTTTTTTTGTTCCCCTCCTCCCCGCACCGGAGTGAGAAATGGTGGCTTAAGTGTATTTCTGAACAGAACACAAAGGTGCCGGTTGAAAAGGACCCTGTGGCCTTTACACCTTTATTCAAATGAGTTAAATGCCACGATTGTACTTTTTGGGGACAGGACTGCGGTATTTAACCAGCTAATCCTACACGCGGAGTCAATTCACGTACAATATGGTTATGTGTATTACCCAGCGGGGTGGCCCTTGGCTTTCAGCACGGGCTTTACCATCACAAAGGAGCTGTCCCGCGTCCCATACCCCTGACGACTAGGACGGGACCGCATTGTGACAAGGGGGGGGGGCCCATTCTGACAGAGTGCATTGTGGGCGCCTCTCTGGCAAGCCTGAATGGGACGGCCAAAAGACGGAGCTACAGGACCAGACAGGTCCTCCCCAAAAGGAGGTTCCTCAACCACACCGCCGCTTCCCACAATTCTCAGAAAACAGCACAGCCACCCAGCAAAGCCAATCAGAATGTTCCGGGCCTGCTCTCCCACTGACCGGGTCAACGCGCAGCACTGTTTACGCTACTCAGAAATCCATATGTTACGTTACGTTACGATATGTTACTAAAAACCGGTCTTCAGTCTTTCAAGAAGTGTTCCACTCTTTCTGGAGGACTCTGTCCACAAAGTTCCACTCTGAAAACTGGGGGGGGGGAATGGTAGACCCCAGGAGAAGGCGGGGGGGCGGGGGGGCGGGGGGGCGGCGGGGGGGTGTGTGGTTGCCACAGCAGTGCGGTCGGCCGTTTTTTGTTTGGGCTACCGTTGACGTCGTCGTACGTGCTGCTGCGGGGGGAATTTTCCGCTCCTCGGGCTGGGCTGGTCGTCCGCAGCGTCCACAGGCATCTCCTCGCTAAATCTGGGAGCTGAAGGTCACGGCCGTATGACGGGAGACCGGAGGAGCGGAGAGCGCGTGCACCGCGCACATCGCTGGCCGCGCGTCCCTTTCGCACGGAGCGACGAAACCCAGGATACTTTAACTTAGGGAAAATAACAAACGTTTTTGCGTTTTTTTTTTTCCCCCTTCCAGGACCTGATACGAGTTATCTCCTCCGCATTTCTACACAACTCCCTCTGTTAAACCAGGCCAATTGTTATCGTTATGAATGCATCGTGCATCGTGCAGGAGGAGATCCGCGGGATGAATGCCTCGCTTTCTTCGAGTCTGAAAAACAGCGACCTGCGCCTCTTAAAGCGATGCTTTCGTCTGCGCGGTACACAATACCTTGCTCTTAAAATGCAAACCGTGACAGGGGATCAACCGTTTCTCCACGTCTGCACGTGATCAAAGTTTCAACTGACAAGTTTCTTACGGTAATTAGCTCCTGAAATGCTGGCAATGGCTTTCATCTGCAGCACGCTCAAAGTGGGTCTGTAGCTTTTCTATGGAGAAATACCAAACCCCAGAGTATTATAACCCATTTCCTATGAGGCAAATAAAATTGGCTTTTTAGGATCTTTCTCCCCCTGCCATCCCCAACTAAAAAAAGCATGGATGCAGATTTACCGTTTCCCAAAAACCCAAAAACTATTCCAAACCAGATCTGGTGGCGCTCATTTCCTGAAGACAGATTTGAGGGCAGAAGTATGAAGTAGGCAGCTTTCAGCCAGCCAGGCACCGAACTGCACGTCAGCATTCTGTATGACAAAGATGTGCCCACACACACACTCTCTCTCTCATACACATACACACACTCTCTCTCTCATACACACACACACTCTCTCTCTCATACACACACACACTCTCTCTCTCATACACATACACACACTCTCTCTCATACACACATACACTCTCTCTCTCATACACATACACACACTCTCCCTCTCATACACACACACACTCTCTCTCTCATACACATACACACACTCTCTCTCTCATACACATACACACACACACTCTCTCTCATACACACACACATACTCTCTCTCTCATACACACACAAACACACACTCTCTCTCCTACACACACACACTCTCTCTCTCATACACACACACACTCTCTCTCTCTCATACACACACACATACTCTCTCTCACACACACGCACATACTCTCTCTCTCATACACATACACACACTCTCTCTCATACAAACGCACATACTCTCTCTCATACACACACACTCTCTTACACACATGCTCACACACACACACTCTCTCTCTCATACACATACACACACTCTCTCTCTCATACACATACACACACACTCTCTCTCATACACACACACACTCTCTTTCATACACACACACACTCTCTCTCATACACACACACACACTCTCTCTCTCATACACATACACACACTCTCTCTCTCATACACATACACACACACACTCTCTCTCATGCACACACACATACTCTCTCTCACACACACGCACATACTCTCTCTCTCATACACACACTCTCTCTCTCTCATACACACATACACACTCTCATATACACACACATACTCTCTCTCACACACACGCACACACACACACACACACTCTCTCTCACACACATTCATACACACACATTCACACTCTGTTACACACTCACACGCTCTCTCTCTCACACACACACACACACGCTCCCACACACACATACTTACACACACACTCTCTCACACACACATACTCACACACGCACACACACTCACACGCTTACACACTCACATGATTTCTCTCTCTCACACACACACAAACACTCACACACATTCACACACTCTTACATACACACATGCTTTCTCGATCTCTCTCACACACACAGACATGCTCTCACACACTCTCTCTCACTCACACACTCACTCTCCCACACACACGCACACACACACACCAAACAGCCACAGACTATGAGCTCTATAGCGTAAAGCCGTAAGTTGAGTGATGGTGGTTATTCTTTGTCTGACTGCAGCACTCCCAGAGACTAATGACACACTGATGCTGGTGACAGGCAGCATATTGTAGGATGAATTGATTTACCTAATGGGTCTAATTCACGAAATCCAAGTATAAACATCAACAAAATGACTAAATAAACGAGTGAAATGACTGGGAGGAAAAAGAAAAACTGTCGCTATATTGAGACCTTCTGTTCTCTCACTCCCTCTCCCTCCTTTCCCACTCCCCCTTTTCCCACTCTCTTTCTCTTTCACCCCACACACCATCTTTCGGTTTTGGCGGCAGGGGTGCGGGGTGGTTGCTGGTTTCCATGGTAGCCTTCCAACAATCTCTAATCACTTCCATTTCATTTCGTTTCCTTCTTCTCGGGGGGGGGGGGGGGGGGAGAGGGGGGGGGGGAGGGTGGAGGAGAGCAAAACAGGCCCAGACCCAAATGCATGTGCAGACGTTCTACGGACAGTCCCGGCAGAAACAAAACCGAGACCTGAAGGGGGGGGCCAAATGGAGCTTTTACACCCCAGCTCTGACTTCCACAGGGTTCAGCTTCCATGGGCCTCATTCACGAAACGTGTGTAGGATCACATTTGATCGGAAACTGTGCATAAGAAAGTTTTCAAGAACGTTTCGAACATTCATCTTTTTTTTTTAAATCTGTATTCGCTAATGGCTGTTTCCTTATGCAAATCACATGGACAAAATTGCGCATAAAATTTACAAACAGTGAGCATTCATCATCTCCTACATAAGCATAGAAACAAAGTGTCATGAATCCCATATTGGTTTTTCTCAAGAACAAAAGTAATAATAATTTGAGAAAGGTTTTGTGAATGAGGCCCAATAAGAGCACTGCACAAGTGAGAAACACAGTTCAACACAGCTATATTAGAGAAAAGATTATTTTTTTTATGAGGTAGTTCCTTTCATTTGGAAATAAAGAGAGAAAGTTTTTGTAGCATAATTTCTTTGCATTGCATTTGGAGGCTAAACTCTTTCAAAACTGAAAAGTGCAGACCAGGAGCAGAAGCTCTGCAGTAGGAGTAAATTTGTGGGCTCGTTTCTCCGGCAGATTTCACGCGCTTGGCATCTCACGGGCGGCCGCGAGCGGCGCGTTTTTGTTTTTCGCAAACGAATGCGTCCCGCGCCCCGCGTCCCGCGTCCCGCTGCTCGAGCTCTAAAAAGACCTTCCGAGGGGTTCGGCAGGACGCGCCCCGGACCGAGCTCCTCAGGAGTCAGAGCCACAACGCCACTCTCACAGCTCGCCGCTCCCCAGTTACCGCCCGCCAAATGGCTCATTGTCAGCTTCTGGCACGGGGTCCGCTGAGTGCTCCCACAATGCACTGCTCCTTCATGCCACTGCACCCCCCCCCCCCCCCCCCCTCCATTTGAGCCCCCCATCACTCAAGGTGCTGGGCAGTGGCTGGAGCACTGGCACATAGCATTCCACACACAATGAGGAAAGAGCTGAGAAACACATGGGTACTGTCACACTCACACGCACGCATACACGCACACACACACACATACGCACATACACGCACACACACACACACATACACGCACACACACACACACACACACACACACACACGCACGCATACACACACACACACATACGCACATGCACACACACACACACACACATGTACGCACATGCACACAAACACACACACGCACACACACACACACACTCACACATGCACACGCACACACACGCACGCATACATACGCACATGCACACACACGCACACGCACACACACACGCACACATGCACACACACACACACACACACACACACACGGCTCTGCCTCACACAGGTCTCTGAAGGAGTAAAACCATTTCTCCATAGTAAATACCCCCCCCCCCGTCATTCTAAAACGCCCCCCTCCCCCCCACCCCCAAAACTCTCTCCACCCCACTGCCAGACAAAAATGACTCAATTAGAGTGCAGCCCTTCAACCCATTGCTTCCATGGCAACTGCAGTCAAACCTGCTCTGTGGGTAAAAGGAAAAGGCTTAGACATCCAGGGGGGTGGGTGGGGGTGGGGGTGGGGGTGGGTGTGGGGGGGGGTTCTGTTCTTACGAGGCTGAATTAATTTTAATTATTTACCAATGAGACGGCTATCTGCCACTGGGGAGAAAGAGGGGTGTTAAGCCTTTTGTCATGCCACCCACATAAAAGCAGAGGAAAAAACACGCACACACACACACACACGCACACACACACACGCACACACTCTCTCTCTGCACTTGATGGAAAAGGGTTCAAATTGAGCCCAATAACACAATAGAAAACAAAAACAATAAGCTTTACTTTCTGAGCAGTTTCCATGAACGGAAACAAACAGCTCAATGGCGGTGGAATAAAAAAATAAAAGTTATATTAACTACGAAAGTTCATGAAAGTCTATGGAAGTTACAGAACACGACACAGATGGATCAAAACCTGCCCCCGCCCCTCCATAGCTCCAGATGGGACAGGCAGACTAACTCTACACTGAGCCACAGCCCTTTACTCTGTGTCTGCTGTCAAACACCAAGGGGCGTCGGCCATTCCGCAAAACACGCATCCCAGCATGCACTGCAGCGGGCCGGCCAGCGGGAAGAAAGGCACGCACAGCCGCACTGCTCTGTCCATTTTTAGGAAAGTTTAAGAGGGCCAATAATGGAGCTCGCTCCCCTCGCGAGCCACCGGCCCACGCTAACGAGGCTCATTACCCAAACCGAGCGGCCCGACTTCACAGAGAGAGCGCCGGAAACCTCCGGAAATCTCAAACATGTAAAGCGGGGCAAAGGGGCTGGGAGCTGTAAAGGGGGCTCATATCTAAACCCCCCACCACTGAAGGTCCATAAAAAGCCAATTGTGAAAACAATAATTCAGAAACTTCAAGTCTGGGGACCCACTCTCAGCTGCTGAGAACAACGAGGAATGTTCTACAAGCGGGGAAGTTCTAGCCGACCGTAAGAAAACGACGATTCTCAGGTGAGTGACACTTTAAAAAGGCTGAAAGAAAAAAAAGAAAGAATTCAATTTATTTCCACGGTGACGTGATGGTGATTGATGGCGTTGATCATCGTGATGACTATGACAAATGACAAATTCCTCGCTGGAGCCCGCTTTTGATCTCCTCGCTCTGCTTAGGATCGCTTCCAATTCAGCCGACCCAGACGCATCGCGCAGGGTAACGGTGTTAGCTCTTCAGTCCTGGTGCGAGCGACACATTAAAGGACCAGAAAAGAATTTAAAGCTTCCTGAGTTGGGAGAGTTTGAAAGAAGAGAAGATCAACAATAGCATAGCCATCGGACACCGGTAACTGCACCTGGCACGAAACGGAAAACCGTATTCTGTGTGTGATTCTACGGAAGCCAGAGCGCCTGAACATAGTTCTGAGGGCGAGCAGTAGAAAATGAAGACTTAAAGACACTTTTGTTAAGAAGGCCCAGATTTCAGATTTCTGCCTTAAGTTCAGAGTCCACAGGGGC
>CM077295.1:44117483-44122483 GCA_039654925.1 Anguilla pacifica
GTCCGCCCTCTGGTATAATCAAGGCTTGAAAGGCGGTAGCCGATCGGGGAAACGGCCAATCAGTCGCTTCCTTATTCCTTATCGCCATCGGATTTAAGAAAATCGCCCGGGACAGGCAGACAGAGCCTCGGCGTGAGTCTGAGTCTGCGGGGGCCTGCAGAACAGAAACGCTTAGACCCGCCCCCGAACCTGCCCGTCTGCAGCACACGAGCCCACGCTCCAAACCCCGCCCGACCCGGACGCTCGGGGAACAAAGGAGGGGACACGCCCTCTTAAAGGGCCCTGTCTGGGACAGGTGACTGTAACAAGGGAGAGTGATGCGATGGAAAATCCCAGGGTCAAAGTTCAGGCGGCACGGAGAAGCTGACGGGCAGGCATGCGACAGGGAAGAGCGGCTCTGAATTCCGTCTCCGGGACATGATGAGAAAACGTTAAACCAATTTTCATCTGCCGACCTCAGCTGTCAATCACTGAAGCTACGCCAGGCCTTGGGTGAAGGCAGCCCCTAGTACCAGATGTCTGGATACTGGTCTCTCCCTCATGGTACTAAACCTGCTTTTTTTTTTTTGCTTTTTGTTTTTCAAAGCCTTGACAGCTTTTCAGAGGTCTTGTTTCTATTATCCAAGCTAGTGTGTGGCGTTCTTCCAAACAGGTTTTTGGTAAGATATGGGATTTGATGGGGGCGTGACAGAGGGCCAGTACATGGAGGGAACTTCTGGGTACTCCACCATAAGGAACCCCGAATACATCTACTGGAACTGCTTATTTAAAAATAATAAAAATAAAAAGCCGGGAAGCATTTCTCTGAGAGCATTCTGGAAATTTTTTTCTCACCTTTCACAACACCCACAACCACCTTCCCCCCTCAGTGAAGCGATAACCCCCCTCCCGTATTCACGGGCCTAAGTGGAGCCAAGATGGCCGCCAAACAGAAGCGGAGCACATGGCGGGCAGCCGGGCTCAGTGGCCGCCCCCCTCCCCCCCCGGCTCATTTGGGCGTGAGGTGCGTCGCGTTCTCCTCGCTGTAAATCTTCCCCCCTCTCCTCCGCTCCTGCCGCCGACAGCCGCGCTCCCACAGGTGCACCTCCGCATCAATCAGGAGCCGAATCTGGGGCAGCCCCCTTCCGGCGCTTTCTCACCCCCTCTCATCCCGCCACCGCCGCCATGCAAAGGGGGGGGGGGGGCCCACGAGTCCCGCGCATCCCTTCTAATTACAACACCGTGCCCCCCTTCCCCCCCTCCTCTCCATTCACGTCCCCTCCTGGTGTCTTCGCTCAACACAGGCTGCACATAAGGAAGAACGAACAAAAAAACAAAAAAACCAACAAAGAATCGCTCTTTAACGAGCGCCCAACGTTTGTCTCGTCTTGTCTCAACGTTTGTATCTCGGCTCAACGCGGCCTCAATTCAAAGCTGCCTCCTCCTTTCGAGTGAACCCGCGATTACCAACACCGGCGGTATCGTAAACTAAGAGCAAGGCCAGAGCCAACAGCCAGTACAACACCAGTACCGGCAATTTCAAATAAAGCAAAAGGCCAGGGATTAGGCAGATCCCAGAGACCACCCGGCGACTTGACTTGTGGGATAAGCAGTCCCGCAGCGGAGCCGATATTGAAAGGGATATGCGGACGGTGATGGAGCTTTCCCCCGGCGAGGAGAGGAGGCAGGCTCGCGGCGGGGTGGGGAGGGGTGTGAGCGGGCACCAGGGGAGGCTTTAATAAGTGGTGTGAGAGAGAGAGAGAGAGAGAGAGAGAGACAGGAGACCACCAAGGAGCCAGACGGGGCAGCAGGGTGTGCGGTCACAAGTGCTGGAGGAAGAGCTGGGTCTGGGTGCCTCGCATTCTGCAGCCTGCGGGGATTTGGATAAGGCAACCGCTATTTAAAGGGTAAAGACAGCCCCAGGCTTAATCCTGTGCATGTGTGTGAGTGCGTGTGTGTGTGTGTGTGTGTGTGTGTGTGTTTTCTGTGTGTGTGTGTGTGTTCTGTGTGTGTGCGTGTGTGTGTTCTGTATGTGTGTGTGTGCACGTGTGTGTGCACGTGTGTGTTCCCTGTGTGTGCTTGTGCGTGTGCATGTGTGTGTTCTGTGTGTGTGTGCATGTGTATGCGTGCACGTGTGCGTGCGCGTGTGCATCTGTGCATGTGTGCGTTCTGTGTGTGTGTGCCTATGAGTGTGTGCGCGCGTGTGTGTGTGCCTGCATGTGAGTGTGTGTTTCTGTGTATGTGTCTGTGTGCGTGTGTATACATTTCTATCTGAGTGTGTTTGCCTTCTGCCTTTTAATCTGTAATTACAAAGGAAAGTGTATCTACACACAAGTCAAACAAGCAGAGCCTGCTGGGATCGCTCAGACCATGAAGAATTAAGTGGTTCTGAGAACCCATGATCCCTGGACAGCAGTCCGATCCAGAACCACGGTCCCAGGACAGGAACCCGGTCCAGAACCACGGTCCCAGGACAGGAACCCGGTCCAGAACCCACGGTCCCAGGACAGAAGCCCTGTCCAGGTTCGCCTTTTACAGCAGGAACTGCTTCTCAGCCACGTCTGCACCAATCCTGCTGCTTTCTCTCCGAAAGTGAAAGGATCGAGTGGTAACACGCTAAGACCGCACCTCGCGCTCGTTTTGGCAGCCCTGGTGTCTGGAGCGCGGGGGCGGGAGGATCGGGCGTCTGGCGGAAGCCGAAAGATACCGTCCGACAAAGCAAGAGAAACAGGAAATTTGGTCCCTCGCCTCCTTATCTATTCAGGCCACTAGCCCGACTAATTTACTAAAAGCATGTCACGCTCGATGGCCAATCGGACAGCTGCTTCTGGCTGACGGACGTAAACGGTTTCGATTTGGAATGACCTCTACAGAGATCACTTCATGTGCGTCCTTAGTTCTGTGTTCAGTGACCCCCCCCCACCCCGATCACACACCCCCCCACCCCCACCCCCCACACCACATCTCTTCGCCTTTGTAACCGTAGCAACCGTTGTGGGCAAAAAAATGGCCGAGCAGAGCCATTGGTTAATTACCTCCCCCGCAGCCACCTCTCCTAATTATATCTTTTACTAAACCCTAAGTGATCCCATTTAGAGCAGAATGGAATCTTCTGGCATCCATGCTTCCCCCCCCCAGGCTACAGTCTGTCTCTGTGTGCTCTCCGTGTTAGGCAACACTGCCCCCATCCCCCCCCAACCCCCCCCCCCCCCCCCCCCACCACCACCACCCCCCCTGGCTCATTATTTCAACTGCCAAAAGCTTAATACAAGCTTAATAAAGGGGGACGTTTTGGTTCAAATAAGGAACCTTGTGTACTGAGCACGCGAGGAGAAGGACAACGATCAGCTTTCAGATTCGACTGTGTGCTGCCACGCGCATTAGCTTCCTTAGCGTTTTTACTCCACATTTTATTTGTTCTACGCAGAGATAACCGCACAGTGTAAACCTAAGAGACATTTCAAACCAACATATTTGCTCCCACTCCGACTGTACCCGGGCTAGACTATAATATTCTGACAGTTAGATCTTAACTTCACACAGTGAGAGGGGCCAATCCCCAACACGCATCGAAGTGCATACACGATAACAGTTATTTTCTCGAGAAATATGGATCTTTTTTTTTGCTACCTGAGAAATCTTCAGATCCACAGCTGCCTAAGCTCATTCGCCGGTCCTGTTATCAATGACAGGTAGAGCAATGGATGGATTGCTCGGCAGAAAGCTGGTATTCCCTGATAAAAATGTACTGTAAGAAAGGCCTGATGGCTCGTAATTATGGCTGTGGAGAGATGGAACACGATTGTGTCGTGAACCTCGCCTCTGTGCGGTGATTGAGCAGCCATTTTGGTCCCACTTTGCACAATTCGCAGTGAAGAGGAGTGAAAATGTTTTTTTGTTTTTTTTTTGTGTTTGCTTTTTTAACAGCTGAAGGAGGACATTCTGGGCGGTAGTGTGGTATAATGGGCAAGGAGCTGGTCTTGTAACCTAACAAGGTCAAGGTTCCCAGACAGGACACTGCCGTTGTACCCTTGCAAGGTATGTAACTTGCATTGCTTTAGTATATCTCCAGCTGTATAAATGGATGCAATGTAAGTGCTATGTAAAAAAAAAAGGTTGTGTAAGTCGCTCTGGATTAGAGCGTCTGCTAAATGCCTGTGTAATGTAATGACTATTTCATACTTATGCTGCTATTTTAAGTCTGGAAAGATTACAATACTTAAGGAATAAATAGAATTGATTAAATAAAAAATGGGATGGATACACCACAAAACAGCCTGATGTTCTGCTATTTAGCATGACAAATGGGTCATTTATTTCCTTTAAAAGGAAACTACTATCCTTATTAAAGCCACCATTATTTACCTGCCAGATGGTGGTTAAAAACATATTACGTGGTGGACATGTAGCGCTCACCACATGGGATACCATGGGAACAAGGGGAGCCATGGCTACTCGGATCTCCTGTGGTAGTGCGTGAGGAAGGCTGCGGATGTACCTGCTCTGAAGACACAGATAAGGCTGAGCGCAATGTGCTTTTAATATTCAGGCGGTACACCAGTCCCCAGTGGCCCGCGAAGCAGACCAGACTGCCTCATGAGGATTCCCACAATGCACCGCACCTCAACGTCGAGCCTAAGACGGAGAGCCAAGAGAAAAATGTGCGTGTAGCCGTAACCAATCGCAGGCCCCCCCGAAAAATGGGGTTTTGCGCACAACGGAAGGCGTGTCGTTTCCCCTTCTTATATCACGCTAAGGGAAGCGAGGCGTTCCCCAAAACCAGGGTTCCACCCCTGGGGGGGAGAGCTCGCTCCGAGCCACGCCGACCGTTCTCTCTCTCGCACCTGCAGACGCGCTCTCGCCCTTCCGACCCCCACCCCCCCCCCGGCCCGCGCGGCTTTAGATCAACCCTAAATCTCCCCACGTCTGAAGAGAAAAGAAAAGAAAAAAAACAACCAGCGGTAATTCACACCGAATTTCCCCACCGCGTCATTAAATTAGGTTAGCGGTGACCGCGGGGT
>CM077295.1:44127483-44277483 GCA_039654925.1 Anguilla pacifica
GGCAAGGACACGCCATATTTCAAAAGCATGCACTTGCTGTGTGTGTTTCCATGTGTTTTGTGTAATACCTGTGGGCCAGATGCAGCTTCTGACTCCACCAGTCTGCGGTGCACCTTACAGATGCTTTTACTCGGGAAATGTTTTGTACTTTGTACTTTGTCCCTGATGGGAGGCAACCGGCTCTATACACTTTGCTCATGCATTTCACAAACATGCTCACACAAGCTGCACTCACACACTTCACACACACACTTTGCCCACACACTCTTCTCACACACTCCACTCACACACTTCACACACACACTTTGCCCACACACTCTACTTACACACTCTGCTCACACACTTCACACACACACTTTGCCCACACACTCCACTCACACACTCTACTCACACACTTTGCCCACACACTCTGCTCACACACTCTGCTCACACACTCCACTCACACACTTCACACACACACTTTTCCCACACACTCTGCTCACACACTCCACTCACACACTTCACACACACACTTTGCTCACTCACTCCACGCACACACTCTACTCACACACTCTGCTCACACACTCCACTCACACACTCTGCTCACACACTCCACTCACACACTTCACACACACACTTTTCTCACTCACTCCACGCACACGCTCTGCTCACACCTGACTAATGAGGTCTGAAGTGAGATCAGATAAGAGCCCCATGGGCAGAGGGGGGAAACGCTCACACCTCCAAACGGAGACAGGGGAGTTCGGGGGGGGGGGGTCGTTTCCCGCTCTGACAGCCCCTCTCGCCTTACCGCCGGGGCCACGGAGACGCCCCGAGACCAGGCCGGACAGAGCTGCGATTCTTAACCCGCCGCTCACCAGAGACGCCATTCTCAGCCGCCACACACACACACACACACCGCTGCTTCCGTGTTCTGCCATCGGAACCGTGAAATAAAAACCCCATCACCCACCCACCCCCCCACCCCCCCACGTCCCCATCCGCCCCCCAGCGCTCGGCACAACACCCGGCTTGTCCCGGGACGTCTCTCGGGACAGAGAGTAAGAAGCAAACGAAGAATAAACAAGTCTCTTTCCCCCCCCCAACCCATGCATGTAAATAAAGCGCTCCTCTGATAACCCCAGAAACGGGAGATTGTTTCTGCAGGGGTGCGGGGGTGGCGGGGCTGGGGGGCTTGGGGGGGGGGGGCGCAAATGAACTGGGGCTCCAGAAAGACTGGTACGGTGCCATTGTGCAAAGCTGGACCCATGGAGTAACACTCACACTCGGTCTCACTCACACCCTCCACCCCCCCGCCGCACCCCACCCCCACCCCCGCCCCCGCCCACCCGCCATTCAGTTCATTAAGTGAAGAATGCTGGGGCCGAACTCGCCAGTCACGCAGCTGCCTGGCTCGGAGACAAAGTGAGAAAAACTGCCGCTTTTCACTCCGGTCCGGCCTTTCGGCGGAACTGGCGCAGCGAGGGCTCCCCATTGGACGCCCGTGTGAACAGCGGCTCGGTCGCGGCGTGCGGAGCGCCTCCCTCCCGCCACGAGAAATTTGGCTGGGACCCGGCCCGTTCTCAGGCTTCCGCGGGGTCAGGCCTCCGCCCCCTCTTTGTCACCCCTCGACGGGACGTTTCATAAGGGGGACGTGTTTCTTCCTTCGCTCAATAAACGTCCCACAGCTCCGCGCCGTCAATCACAAAGACTTATGGGTAATCTGGTAATATTCCATAGTCTCCGCGGGCGCCGTCGACCACGAGTGCCTTGACTGAAGGCGGTAAAGCGCACGGTGAAGGACCACAGCAGTGGGACCCCCGGGAATGGGGATAAGCCCAGATCAGCCTGTTAACTGCAGTCTGTTCGTCTCCTGCCGCTTTGCAAATAGAGATCTCAATTAAAGCCGGATGCTACAAATACAGTTCCACTCAAATATGAGGATTGCGGAAATTTTCCTCCTTTGAGAAATGGCTAATTAAAATATTAAAAATAATATGTAATTAAAAATCGTATAAAATGTTATTATTCGATTTGATAGATCTGTAGTCAGTTAAGAAAAGCACCACAGTTTAAATCGTCTGTTAGTATCTCTCACTTATTGCTTGCTTTCACATTTTACCGTTATTTTTTCCACACATCTTGCATATTGTGTTACAGAATTGCCTTCTTCTAATGGGTTTAAGGTCTGTCATTCCAGCTGAAAGTGGAAAACTCATATATTTTTCATTTGGGTTTTTTTTTTTTTTTTTTTGCTTTTCCAGAACTTAATTAATCCCATTCTTTTACACAGAAACTCCTGCATAGTCTAAATGACAAAATCTCACATGCAGAGAGAGTGCACAGCCAGACAGCACCACAGTGATCATGTTCAGCAGGCATGGAGGGAAAAGAGAAGCCCCGCCCAGTTCCCGACTGCCAATCACAATACTCCTATTGTGATGCTGTTTGGAAGCTTCTATTTCTGTTGGAAAAAAATATGAAAAAAGAGGGGGAAAGCATGGGAATATGTTCCTTGCGCTGAGGAAAATAATAAAAGGCGCTCGTCAAATCTCCCGACACGAGCTCTGGGACTCTGTGAGACACGGCGTTGGCGTGGTCAGCGCTGTCAGCGGGCGCGGGTTTCCAACTGCCCCCGCTGCCCGCCAGCGAGCGTGTCCGCCAGCCAGCGCACTCTGGCAACCGAGCGCGTTTCCGAGCGGAGCGGCATGCTGGGAGCTCGGCGAGGCGGCCAATCGAACGGCCGTTCCTCCGCACGCCGAGGGGCTCTCCGGCCGTGTGTTTTTTGGCGTGGGGACGACGACGGGACGGTCCGCTCCGTGGAGCTGGAGACGGGACGCGATTGAAAAAAAAAACGAAAGCGTCAACATTTTTACCTAATCAAAAAAAAACTCCCCAAATGGCAGCTACGGGGCTCGGGCTCCACACAATGCTCAGAGCCGACTGCCGAACAAAAAAAACAAAAGAAAAATCAAATAGCTTGGAACATACAGAAAGCCCCCTCGGAAAAAAAAGACCATAAAGATCAAATAAAAACTTAATGGGCTCCATTCAACAATATCGACTAAACCCCCATGCCTCCTCTCATGCTTCTAAAGAAAATTCATATCAATTTCAATTAAATTACTCGGATTCTTAGTCGAAGAAGGCTTGGGCCGTTCTCGACAGCTCGCTGGGGGACTCCGCAGAGGACCACTGGCGACCCCGATTTCTACCGCGCGGGCCAAGAACTGTCAGGCTGCTCCCCGCCCCTCCCCCCTCCCTGTCCCTGGAGCCAATCCCCTTGGCCAGAGCTCTTCCTCTGCCAGGCCTTCAGTCAAGGCTGCTCCTACGCATCGAACCCGTTGGCCGACGGGGCCCTCGCCACAGACGCTAGTGATATACGAATCAAAGGAACCTGTGACAACGTGAATTCCACCCCTCATTCTTTTTTCTCCCTCTACTGGAAGCCATTTCTCTTTCTCGAACGCCCCCTTTGGAAGGGGCAATTAAATCAAGGCTTTGAAGCCCCCTGGTTAACTGCTACCAGTAAAAAAAGAAGCAGATAAAGAAAGAAACTTTTATTCCTTCATTTTTCTTTTTTTTTTTACCTTTTATTCTTTTACCCAGTGAAAATTTAGAGAGCAGCCTGAGAAAGCACTAAGCATTAATGATAGATGACAGCTGTCAGCCAAAGAAAGGTTTGGGAACCTGTAGTGTAAAGTGGTGTGAGATAGAGGTTTACTTTTATTTGCGGTAGGCCTGCCCCCCTCCCCTTTCCCATCCCCCTATTCAAGTAAGAGCCAATTAACGCACCTCCACTGAGAAAAAGGGTACTTACTCCAAAAAGGAGCCCTTCAAAAGCTCAGCTCCCATCACCTCTAATAACCTGTGTGGTATTGTCCCATCCTCATCCTCCTGAGCCTCCTTCACCCTTCCCACCAAAATTCACTGGCAACTGCTGCAAAGCAAACCCCTCCAAAAACAAAGGTTTTGACCCACCTCCCTCTACGTGGCATAGCTCTGGCCCAGTTTCAGCTCTCCTTGCACTCCCCCCCCCCTCATACGCCCCCATCTGAAGTCCACTGCCGGCCAGATGGTGACTCCTTTTCCCTCCAGCACCCCTGACTAATAGGCCGCACTTATTCAAAGGCAGGTATTTGAAATTGTATTTTCGCGAATGTAGTTCTTATTTCATACAGGTTGCTCACCCTGTTTCTGTATGATTCATACCTAAAAAAGCAACATTTTCTTTACAGACTCACTTTTGTGAGGTATTCTGTGTTTTTTTTTTTTGTTTTTTTTTTTAATAACAAGCATTTTTCTTTTCATTTTTCTTGCCCATCCCAGGATCTGAAGTTGCTCTGCTGATACAAATTCATCATCACTGCTGAACAATCTGCTGTACAATTTGCGTCACTGCTGTCTCCCTCTACGATGTAGATTTGTGTTCTTAAGCGGTGTTGATGTATGCAGAAAGCTTTTCCCTGCAGAAGCAAGGTTCTGGATTCACTTGTGTTGCAACTTGGATTTTTGTGGCACTTTGTCAGAATTTTTTACTCCTGGATCGCCTGTCGTCTGTTTTTCTTTTGTCTGTCGCACCAGAGTCCTGATGCAGCGATGTATCCGAGCTAAGTTGCTCTGTTCATCCACCTCAATGGGCACGTCTGCTGAACAGGCGAAAAGGAATCTAAAGGTGCCTCACTTGATTTTAAGCGATGCGAACGCAGCCATTTCAATTAATATGACGGTGGAGCTCAAAGTCCGAAATATTCCGGCGCATTGTCTCGGTTACCATGGAAACCTTCCCCAGGAGGTGAAAGAAAGGACAGTCGACACACTGAGGCTGAAGTTTTTCCCAGCTTAATGAAAGCAGGTGGAATGTTCAAGTGCGTCCTCAAAAACCCCACGGGATTTCACGGTAAAATGGATATCCAATTCAGGCCAGTACAATAATGACCGACAATGGACACACTAGAAATGTAACGGTTTTCACCTTGGAAGCTGTCTCAGCTTTTCAGGCATATAAAGATGCAGCTGACCTGAGCACACGCCCCACATTCAAATGATTTTTCCACACCCCCTCGGCAAAATGACCATTTATAATGCACCCTTGATGACTGCAGGAGTGGGAAACATTTGGAATCAGGATTTTACCACCAGAAGAAAAAGGACTATTATTTCCTGATGCTTAACTATATAGTTAACACTAAAAAAAATTAAAAGAGTGGGTCCTACCTCAAGGAAGCATGTCCCAGCAGGCGTGTTCTCCTTGATGGTCACGTTGTAGAAGTTGCTCCCGAAAACGGGCTCGTTGTCGTTTATATCCTGCAACAGGACGTTGACCACGGCCGTGGAGGAAAGGGGAGGCCGCCCCCTGTCTGTGGCCACCACCGTCACGCTGGGCCTGGGGTCCGTCTCGTAATCCAGCTGCGAGGACGTGGTGATTATCCCCGTCTGGGGGTCGATGGCGAACCAATCAGAGTGAGTCCCGTGGTCCTGCAGGATGCTGTAGTGAATGTCCCCGTTGGGGCCCTGGTCTTTGTCCCGGGCTGTGACCTGGAGCACAAAGCTGCCGGGGTACACCACTTCCGGGATAGTCTGGCGGTACTCCGGCTGGTCGAAGACTGGCGGGTTGTCGTTGACGTCGGTTACCTGGATGGTGAAGGAGGACTCGGCCCGGAGAGGCGGGGTGCCAGAGTCAGTGGCCATGACGTGCAGCTCGTACGAGTCCCGCTCCTCGCGGTCCAGGATCTGGTCCACGCAGATGAGGTAGATGATGTTGTCCTTGGTGGTCAGGGCAAACTTGCCATCTCCGCCCTCCAGGGACACGTTCACGTTGGCGTACTCGCCGTAGTCCGGGTCCGTGACGGAGATCCGGGCCACGTACTGGCCGGGCTGGGCGCCCTCGGAGATCCGAGGCGATCCATCCTCACTGAGGAAGATGATGGTCATGGTGGGCTGGTTGTCGTTGTAGTCGCGCACCTGGATGGTGACAAAGGCGTTGGTGACCTCCGGGTGGCTGGCGTTGTCCCGGGCCTGCACCACCAGCTCATGGACTCTCCTCATCTCGTAGTCCAGGGGCTTGTTGAGAGTGATGATGCCTGAGTGGGGATCAATCAGAAAGTAATGCTCTGGGTCGCTCTGTCTCCTGTTAATCTCATACAGCACCAGCCCGTTTGCACCCTCATCTGCATCGGAAGCAAACACCTGCAGGATATTGCTGCCGGGCTGCAGGTTCTCAGTGATTGTGGCGTGGTAGCGGCTCTGGTTGAAGACGGGGGCATTGTCATTGACGTCCTGAACAGTAACGTCCAGGATCATCTGTCCAGTCTTCTTGGGGGAGCCGCCGTCAAAGGCCTCCAGGAGCAAGGTGTAGGACGACCTTGTCTCTCTGTCCAGGATGGCGTTGACCACCAAATCCAGGTAGAGCACTTTGTTGCTTCCCCTCCTGGTCTCGAGGAGGAAAGCCTGGCCCACATTTCCCTCCTTGATCAAGTAGCCTTGAGTGGTCAGCTGGTCTCTGTCTGCATCGGGGGCTGGATCCAGGGAGAACCTGGTCCCGACAGCCGTCTGCTCCGGGATCGTGAAGGTGGCCCTCTTCCTGGGGAAGGTAGGCGCGTGGTCGTTGATGTCGTTCACCGTGATGGTCACCTCCACCGTTACCCCCGTCATGGTGACGGCGATGAAGTTGTAGCGGTCCCTCACCTCCCGGTCCAGGACCTTGGCGGTCTTGATGATGCCCGTGGTCTCGTCGATGTGCAGGTCGCTGCCCACGCCGGTGCCCTCGTGGTCCGAGATGAAGAAAACGGAGGCGGTGACGCCGGGGGGCAAGCCGGCGCTGATGTCCCCCACGATGGTGCCCGCTGGCTGCTCCTCGTCCAGCTGCAGCTCCAGGGTTCCCAGGACCGCGGAGGAGTGGACGGTGATGAGCTCCAGTGCCACGTAGAGCAACAGCAGAACCCTCTTATTCCAGGACCCGTGCTTCCGCAGTGGGCTCAGCGCACTCTTCCCTGTACCTCTGTCCGAAGCCATCGTCTTCATGGTGACCGTTTCCTCCTAAGCCTGCGAAAAAAATTAAAAAATTACAAATTTAACTGGAGGAAACAAAACCAAGGGCGCTGTCACTTACGGTAATGGAAAATAAGGTGCGTGCTGTCAGCCGTACACATAATACAAGACCGACGAAATGAGTCGTGCATTTCTGCTGTCAAAACCAGCTCGGTGTGCCTCAGAGGAACATAAAGAAAGCCCGACAGCTCTGACCGCGGGTTCGACTGGCTCTGATCCCGACCGCACAGGCCTTTGAAAAACAACGAGTCCCTCACAAGTCATTTTCGTGCATTTATTCCTCACACCTAATCAGTCAAACTCTCATTTCTCTGACAAAGCAGAAATCTCTACCTTCAAGAGAAGAAAAAAAAGTCTCTGACCTCAAGTCTCAATGCCTTTCCTGCCCCGCTTCTAGACTGGGAGAGTCTTTATGGTTTCTACATTCGTTTTTAATTAGATAGAGACAAGTCCATTGATTTGCTGCTGTGGGCTCATATTTGTGCTTGGCTAGTAAGAATACCCTCAGGCAGCTTGTCAGCAAAAAGCAGGGATCACTGTATCGAGACTGGGATGGGCGAGAATGTGGACGTTCACACGAAGACTAAGAGTGATGGGAATAGCCAATCTGAGACCAGACCACATCAATACTGAGTGCTCCCCTGACACCCCTCTATGTTTGGGGTGTTAACTTCAGGAATGTCATCCTCTGGAACAATAATAAAAAAAACAAATGTGAGGAACAAGCCGGAAAAAAAGGGAATGCTGTCTTCAATAGCTGACAAGAAATATGCTCTGTTTTATCCACTTGTTTGGAAAAGCATAAAACACCCCCCCTCCCCCCTTCCCACCCTGATGTCCAAGACGGGGAACATTTCATGCCATCAATGCCTAGATGAGGAACTCATTCCAAGTCACCAGAGAGGATCAAGCAGGTGGTGTTTTGAAAGCGTAAAAGAAAAGACTTTTAGCCCCGGTGATATACTGAAATGAGCCTTCAAATGGTTCATGAAAGCACTGAGAAGCTGGTCAGCCAGCTTAAATAAATTACACCTCTAATGAATAACTTAATTGCCCGTGCCGTGAATGTCCTCTTGGCTACTGTAACCCGCATTTTACAGAGCGCCAAAGAAGGACTTTCACGTCCTTGAAAACTTGGCAGGCGGGACCGTATCCCTGCGATTGTCCTTGCGGTCCCTCCCCAAACGTGTGCGTTTTAGCGTCCAAACCTGGTGGTCAGGCCTTGTTGAATAAGTTCTGCTCTTCTCGAGAGTTCAAGAGTTACAGCTTTAACTCAAGGGCCTGACCAACTCTGAGACAGCAGCTTTAGATGCAGAACACATGGTGCACAGAGAGACACCACTGAAAGGCAGGGAAACACAGTATGTTTAAGCCTGGAGAACAATTTCAAGTCTGCCAGTGGAAAAGTGAGAAAAAAACAAACTCCTGCAGAGTTGGTATCGGGAGTGAAACATTGTTTCCTCAATAGGAGGAGACTGAGGAGGAGAAGGAGTATATGTGGTCCAAAATGGTGAAATTCCAAAAAATAATGGCAACCCCGCTACACATACGCGTACACACACACACACACACACACACACACTCTCTCTCTCTCTCTCGATCTCACACACACACAACACCAGTCCTAAGCAGCTAAAACATAGGAAACGCATGCTGCTTAAACCCTTTGAAATGTATTTATGGACCTCACAGGGTCAAAAAAAAGAAAAGAAAAAACACTAATGACTTACATGCCATCGCTGAGCCAGAAAAGATCACACCATTTCGAGGGCTGTTTTATTTGCGGGGGAATTCTGTGCCTGGCCAAGCTGCCAGCACTCTTCCCTGTATGTAAAATCAGGGATCTCCCCCAAAACTCCCCCCTCCTACACACACACACGCCCCTTTATCCAAGCCAAGACTACAACAGGCAACTGTGTGTGGAGACACACACTGCCCTTAGACAAACGCAGTGCATTCTGAGCTTTACACTGATGCAGATGGCCTGAAACAGTGCTGATATTTCATACCCTGGTGAGGATGCTCTGCGGGACAATTATACTACTTTGGCAGGGATTCTTTGGAACCCGCAGAGGTTCAGTAATTCAGTAAAAGAGACACCCTGAACCCGCATGGGGTGTTTGAATAAGCTTGTCGCCATCTGCGGTGTAATTCGAGCCTCAAAATAGTTTACTGACAAAGAGGACACAGAAAGATAAATATTGTTTTGTTATATGCAAAACTGCATTATCATACATCACACTGTTAGTGGTTTGCGTCTAAGAGGCTTCTGGTTATCATATAATCGTTCATGTCGCCATAAAGATTATGTTATTATTATATCTGTGAAATCCGAAAAGGTCTCTTTTGAAGAACCTACAGAATTTGAGACTTACAGACAGTACTGTACATTAGGCTCTAATGTAAATCAGCTCTGTCAGGCTCCCCCTGGTGGCATTACCAGAGCTTGCAACTATACCCTCCAACTTGATAAAACTTCTAGAGATCTTACAGATCTTTTGCAATTGGTTACATGCATTTTTCAATACTGAATTCACTTTATCAAATAGTAAAAAATATATATATTTTGTACATAACGGCCTGTGTGTATGCATGTGTGTGTGCGTGCATTTATGTGTGTGTGTGTGTGTGTGGGTGTGTATGTGTGTGTGCGTTTATATGTATGTGTGTGTGCGTGAATGTGCGTGTATTTGTGTGTGTGTGTGTGTAGGTGTGTTTGTGTGTGTGCATTTATGTGTATGTGTGAGTCTGAATGGATGCCTGTGTGCATAGCGTGTGTAGTGTGTATAGACACACCTCCAGCAGGCTGTAGCTGCAGGCCTGTGTTTGTGTGTGTGTGCGTGTGTCTATAGACACACCTCCAGCAGCCTGTGTTTGGCGGGTTGGCGGGTGTGACAGTGTGTTTGACTGCCTCAGAGGGGCAGTGGACCGGGAGGCCTCCGCAGAGTCTGCCCGGCTCTCTCTGGCTCAGCAGAGTCTGCCCGGCTCTCTCTGGCTCAGCAGAGTCTGCCCGGCTCTCTCTGGCTCAGCAGAGTCTGCCCGGCTCTCTCTGGCTCAGCAGAGTCTGCCCGGCTCTCTCTGGCTCAGCAGAGTCTGCCCGGCTCTCTCTGGCTCAGCAGAGTCTGCCCGGCTCTCTCTGGCTCAGCAGAGTCTGCCCGGCTCTCTCTGGCTCAGCAGAGTCTGCCCGGCTCTCTCTGGCTCAGCAGAGTCTGCCCGGCTCTCTCTGGCTCTGCAGAGTCTGCCCGGCTCTCTCTGGCTCCGCAGCATGGTGAGTGGGGCCTGCAGGAAGCCTGGCTCAATCATACGGGACTCCAAAGCTAATTTCAGTCTGTCAGTGAAGCAGACACTCTCACACACGCACACACTCACAAAGTCACGCACACACACACACACACACGTGCGCACTCGTATACACACCCTCACATACACATGCATGTGTGCACGCATTCACACAAACACACACACACTATCACACACGCACACACTCACAAAGACACACACACACGTGCGCTCTCATGCATACACACACATACACATGCACAGGCATGGTAAGAAGGAATAGTGGTGCAAGCATTCACACAAACACACACACACACTTTCACACACTCTCACACTCACAAACACACACACACACATACACGTGCGCATGCATGTATACACACATGCATGTGTGCATGTATTCACAGACACACACACACACACAAACTCTCACACACTCACAAAGACACACACACACGTGTACATGCATGTACACACACACACACATGCATGTGTGCACACATTCACATACACACACACACACACACACACACAGGTATGGTAAGAAGGAATAGTGGTGATTTTGTGTCACAATTATCACCCACCCAGCTTTAGCCACTTAAGAAAAACAAATAAAAGTTGCAAAAAGATGCAAAAAATGCATCTGGCAATGGGGAAACAAAGGCTTCTTGTGGTGAGTCAGTACTTCAAATGCTCCAGGTTCTCCTCCATCGCTGTGTAAATCAAAAGGAGCTTATATTTTTAGCACAACTCTCTGGCTGCAAAACTCATCAGGTGCACGTCAAACTTCTCGAAACTGCGATTAACATTAATGTGGTGCTAAAGCTCGCCCCAAAAACTGTTTTGCTAGGGTCTAGGAGGAGGTTTTTCTTCGTGGTCCGGGTGTCCTCTGATGCCACAGCAGTGTGAATGCACTCGTGTTTTAAGACCACCACAGGCTGGATTAATGGATTCATCAGACACAACTGGGCACGCCAACTGAAACATAACGTTAAATAAAAAATAAACAAATAACTACAACGAGGCACTCAGCTCAACGTCAGCAACCCCCCCCCCCCCCAACCCCTCCTGGACACGACAGCAACAACACTTCACAGTGTTATATTTAATGGTGTATTAAAAATGACACCATGCAGAAAGGCACTCAGGGGGTCCCCACGGCAAAAGCTGGCTGGGAAAGTGGGCTTTACAGAACAAACAAAGCGCAGCCAGACAGGCTAATCAGCGGGAGCCGTTTCCTATACGTTCCTTCTCCTGGAATCAATCTGCCCTTTCCTGACTGGGCTGACGATAGGGAAAACCCGGCGGACGAACGCGCTGACGCTAGCGCCGCTAAACCGCGGTCCAATCAGGCTGGAGCGGCGCGGACGGCGCACGCAGACGAGACCCCGCCCCCCCGGATCGCCCGGACTCTGACGCTTGCGCAAACCGCGGGGAACGCGTGCCCTCGGACTGTCGTTTTACCGGGTTTAGGGTACCGCGACACCGCCCAGGCTATCTCAACAGAGACACAGCTGTCACGCCGCGAGAGTTACCTACTTAAGCGAGTCGCAAGGTGACAACTCTAGCAGTCCCACAGTGTCATCGGTGCGTATGTGGTGAGTCATACATAGCAGCTTAAATACACTTCTCAGCGCTGGGGAAGGCCTGGCAGCAAAGCTCACAAGAGCCAGGAAGTCAGCCGCGAAACAGAAATATCGTACGTAATAAAACATAAGTTGGGGGAAAATACGCAGCAATGCCCCCGAACCCACAGCTTGACTGGAACCGAGAGTTAGCGGGGCCCTTTCAAAAGCAGCACGGGCACATTCCTTCGTGAAGCGTCTTAAATACTGCTTTCAAAACTGCGCCGGCTCGCCTCGACCCATTCTCCTTCAAAATCCGTTTAGCCCGAGCCCTCGCGCGAGCGGGCCGCGGCGCTTGAGGCCTTTATGTGCCCGAGAACACCGCCGCTGGACCGCGGCGGAGATTTGTCACCGCCAAGAAATAACTCAGGTCAGGCGTGAAATCCACGGCAAATCAATTGAAAGGGAGTCCGGGGGGCCCTGATCAAAGAGAACAATGGCTCATATTCATTAACCTCGGCCAGATTCAGGTGCAGTAATGTGATTGCGAGATTTAACACCGCCATAAATTAACTAACAAAGTAACAGGTCCTCACCGCCGGGCTTCAATAGCAGGGAGTTTGAAGAAATCTTTATTGGTCCTGAACAGCACGGTTACACAAGGCACTGGGAGCCCCCATTGTAAATCTGAGACTGAGCTTTTTTTTTTTTGTTGAGCAGCTGCCGGCCTTGTGAAAACAAGGTCACAGTCGGTGCCCCTACCTATCAGCAAATGACAAAGCCCACACGAAATAATTAAGAAAAAATGGCTCATTACCAGGAGAGGCAAAAATATGGGTGCATTCTCTTTTTTTTTTTTTTTTTGAGGGTGCAACATCTGCAGCCATCAGGTTTGGCATAGTGTCTGCGCCCAGAGTCCCTCTGGTGAATGGAAACGCATCGGTCCACCACGAAAAGAACGTATGTCTTTGCAATATAACATTTTAACGGGATCAGCCTGGGGTGTCCTCTACTGTTTACATTGCAGGTGAAAGCTTACTTTTAGCTCAGTGTGTGAGCTGTGGTAGTCCACCCTGTCGGCCTGGGGGGCTGAGAGGAAGGGGGGGGGGGGGGGCAGGGGGTGTACTGGGAGTTGGGGGGAATTAAAAGACGCCCAGTGTTTCTGAGCAGACCTCACTGCCTTTCTCCATTAGTCAATGCTTCCATCTCACAGGGGGGTGCCAAAGTGCTGACATGGCAGAAATTCGGAGCTAAACAATCCCAAATAAAACCACTGTCAAAAACCATAACCGTTACAGTACAGCTGCAAAATCCCAACCCCCCTGTCAGCCCCCCCCCCCCCCCCCCCACCCACAACCACGTTCAGGCAGACCCGAACCGTTTCCCTTTTAGAAATCAGACCCCGAGCGATTCTCATTGCATTGTAAAGGAAAACTGGTTTGTTCCTGAAGCATGTAGGAACTGAATTCAGCAAAACACATAAGGGACAGCAGATAAGGATATTTATTAAAAAAAATCTGTCCCAAAGACACAACTTTCAAATTTTATTGTATCTACAAACATATCTACTTAATATGTTTGGGTAATTTAAAATCTAATAATGCAAAGTAAAGGAAATAGGCACAACATATCATACACAGCCAATACACTTATGGGGGACATGAAGTAAGGGACCCTAAACATACATTTGACCAAAAAAAAAACAATCCTACAGACCACATAACCCTTAACATAAACCGTTCATAACGTTAAATCACAAAAATATTTCTATTCAAAAATAAGCAATCCTGCCGTGAAAATTGTCAAAGTCAAGTATAGCAACACTATCTGACGATCTCACAAAAACACTTTGTCCTTAGCGGGGCAATTAGCGGGGGCTACTGCGGAGGGGAAACGGGGAGCCGAGGGGCGAATATCAAAGCCAGTCGCCGGTCTCACCGATCCGCTCACAAGTCTACACAAAAAGAGTCTAGAATTCCATGTCATGATTCTAAAGCTAATTCCAAATAAAACTTCTTGGCCCTGGAGCAGAGAGCACACCACATGTTTGGGCAGCCCACGGCCCCCGTATAGGAAGCCGCATATTGAATTATTAATTTACACTCTACTGGATATTACAAGTGACAGGTATTCTACAAAAGAGCGGAAATGCCCCAGTCTAGTCTTACTAGCGCCATAACCAACGTCCCCCCTCCCCATCCCCCTCCCCCTCCCTCCCCTCTAACTCCTCACACGCACACAGGCCACTCCCCCTCCCTCCCTGCTGTAAGTGCCCAAGCCCTCGCCTGTTTAGGCGGCACCCGTTGCCCGGGACGTCTCTGTGCTCAGAACAGCAGTTTTTGGGGGGAGGCGGGGCGGAGCCTCAGGAGGAGCAGACAGAGCACCAGGAAAATCCATTAGGCTGCCCAGATGTGCCTCTGCTCCCCAGCCCTTAAAAAACAGGGGAACCTCTGGTTTTAGGGACCAGGGCCCTCTGTCCCAGCTCCGCCCGCTGTAGTAACATACACAATATGGCCAAAAGTATGTGGACACCTGACATCCAACATCTCATCCAAAATGATGGGATTCAATATGGAGTCGGTCCATCCTTTTCTGCTATTACAACCTCCACTCTTCTGGGGAGGCTTTATACTAGATGTTGGAGGATTGCTGCAGGAATGTGCTTCCATTCAGCCAGAAGAGCACTAGTGAGGTCAGGCATTGATTAGGCGATTAGGCCTGGCTTGCAGTTGGCTTTCCAATTGATCCCAAAGGTGTTGGACGAGGTTGAGGTCAGGGCTCTACGCAGGCCAGTCAGGTTCTTCCACATCGTTCTCGTCAAAATCATTTCTATATTGTCCTTGCCGTGTGCCCTTGGGGCATTGTCATGCTGACACAGGAATGGGCCTTCCCCAAACTGTTGGGGAAGCACAGAATCTTCTAGAATGTGATCACATGCTGTATCATTAAGATTTGCCTTCACACTAACTAAGCAGCCTAGTCCAGATGATGAAAAACAGCCCCAAACCAAGGGGTGTCCAGATACTTTTGGTCATATAGTGTTTAGTCCAGTCAAGTCACACTTTATTTATGAACGTTTCATGCACAGACAACTAACTCAATGTGCTTTTACGGAGTAGTGAAAAACAGAAATAAAATACACAGAAAATACACACAGAATAAAAAATACAATGTGCTTCACGGTATGATAAAAAAATAAATAAAATAATAGCAATAACGTATTTAAATAGCTTATTTAATTGCGTATTTAATAGCTAATACAATAGCTTATTTAAATCCCTGTGTGTGTAATAAGGCCTGCCCACCCAGCGCACATGCTCATTGTGACTCTGTGTGAGAAGCAGCTGACCTGTCTTAATTTCCTCTGTAAATAACACACACGATCAAGGAGCAGAGGTTGTGGGTTGAAACTGCCTGCACTGCCCTGGGGTACAACAGCTCTGGGCTATGAGGTTCCCTATAAGTCCATCAGTCTACTTAAGTAAATAAGGCTTCATGCTGCTCAGATCACTTTGGCTGAGCTTGGGGTGCAATATCCTAGACGAGAAAGCCAACAGAGATGAAGAGGAAGTTGTTTGGAGAAGAGATAAGCTCTGTATAATGGAAAATTGGGATTTTTTGGCCTTTGAAAGTTTGCATGTTTGTAATTGAGTTAAAAAAAAAAAACACACACCTGATTTTTTTAGTCAAGTTAAGTGACTAAAAACAAAACAGGTGTGATATTCCAGAACTGAGGTGTGAGATTTCACCTTCTTGTTATTGCGTTCTTCTCTGCAATTATTATTATCCACTTTTTTTCCCAGGTTGCATTTCTGCGACCAGATGGGGGTGTGGCTTCAGCTGCCCCCATTAAATCCACTCAGGTGACCCCATGAAATCGGCTACCATTACCAGCCAGGACCAGAATCAGAACCGGTGGCAGAGTGAGTATTCCTTTTCATCACCACTGAAAACTGAGCTGTCCTCTTATCTTATCTATTCATCTTTTCTGGGGGGAGTCTTTTATTTGGGATGTGATATGAAATTAAAGAGAGGACTATGAAATTAGGCTGTTTTTTTGCCTTTAACAGTTTTTGCATAAAGGGGAAAAACCTCCCACAGCAAGACCAGGCTTAACACAGCGCTGGGTACTCTCTGGATGATGTAACATAATGATGAAAATGGTGCCCCAGATTGGTGAAATGGTCTGTTCTCTTCATCAAACATTCTTATGATCTCATGTCAGTAATGATGACAGAAACCCTCTGGAGTTGAAGCAAAAAGCAAAAAAAAAAAAAAAAACCTATGGCAGTATTTTTAACTGTGTATTTGCAGTTTTGATATAAACAGTGTATAACAGAACCAGGATGGCAGAGAACATACATATGACATTTGCAGTCCACAGGAGCAGAAGGGACAGACACAGACAGGAATCCAAAACACACACAAACACGTTGCCGACTGACTCCAATCCACCGATGCACAGTAAACAGTGTGGTCAGAATGGTTTATGTGAGGCCTTCAGCATTCAAATACTACAAGACGTAAATATGTGCATGTTTGAGCATGGGCATGCCTGCCAGAGCATAGGTGTGTGTTTGTGTGTGTGTGTGCGTGTGCGTGTGTGTGTGTGCGTGTGCGTGTGTGTGCATGCGTGTGTGTGTGCATGTGTTTGTGTGTGAGTGTGCATGTGTATCTGTGTGTATGTGTTTGTGTGTTTGCATGAGTGTGTGTGTGTGTGTCAGTGTGCGTGTGTGTGTATGTGCGTGCGTGTGTGTGTGTGTGTGTGTGGGGGTGTGCATGTGCATGTGCATGTGTGTGTGTGTGCGTTTATGTGTGTGTGTGTCAGTGTGCGCGTGTGGGTGTGCATGTGTGTGTGTGTGTATGTGTGCATGAATATGTGCATGTGTGTGTGTGCGTGTGTGTGTGTGTGTGTGTGTGTGTGGGTGTGTGTGTGTGTGCGTGCGTGCGTGTGTGTATGTGTGTGCGTGTGTGCGTGTGTGTGTGCGTGTGTGTGTGCCCGGTCCCTGATGAGAAAGGCAGGCGCTGGTCTCTTGATGCTCTGGCACAGAGACCCAGCCGTGCTGGAGGAAGGCACTGCAGGAATGGACAGCGCGAGGGGGGGAGTTTATTCTGAGTCCCGCGGGGAGCACCGAAAACCACGTAACCGCACCGGGGGCCCGTCCCGCAGGCGCCCGAGCTGTCGTCTGGGCCCGGGACGTGCGTTTGGAACCCACATTGCAGAGATGCCTCCCCCCCTTTCCCCGCACCCAAAAAAAAAATCTACATCGATTACACACAGGCTGTGACTAGTCTTCATTGGTCTGAGCTGACTGCTGAGCAGTCCAGTGTGCATGCAAGGCACCGTCGAGAGGTGGAGAGAGAGAGGGAGAGAGAGAGAGAGAGAGAGAGAGAGAGAGAGAGAGAGGGAGGGAGGGAGAGAGGGAGAGAGGCAGAGTGAGAGAGGCAGAGGGAGAGAGGGAGAAAGAGAGAGAGAGAGAGAGGGGGGGAGAGAGGCAGAGGGAGAGAGAGAGAGAGAGGGAGGGGGAAATTAATTAGCCGTCTGCTGGGACGACGGTTTGATGACATAATCGCTGGAATGCCATAAAAAAGCCGCGCCGAGTCGAGGCTTCGACTCTTTCCAGAAACTCCACATCATGTCTTTAACTGTTTTCTTTGTAAGCCCTGTAAATGTCCCTCCATCCCAGTAACTCCCATATAAAACGGCCCTGGCGTAAAAAAAAAAAAAAAAAAAGTGCCCCTCCCCCCTCTGTCAGATCTCTCCTCCCCATTGAGAGTAATTTACGGTATGAGACTGCACCTCTCCTGCGTTAACTCACCTGATACCCCCCTCCTCCCCTCCCCCTTCCCCTCCCCTCCACGTCAGATGGCAATGAAAGAATGGAATGACCTGATTAGCATAGCATGCTATAACGGGATGAGACCAGTTGAATACTGAGCAGGAGCATACCTGCGAAATTACCGCATCGGGTGCTTTACGCGACAACAAAAATAAATAAATAAAAAACACGAGCTGATCCTCCTCTGAACATCACATCACGCATCATTTTTGTGAATAATTCTGCGGTTTTAGTGTGCGAGTAAGTACCCAAACCACAGACCTGAATGTATGGTTCATGATTTACAGTCGTAATTTTTTTTTTTTTTTTTTTTTGGTTACGAAAAATAGTATAAAGCAGCTATAAGTTATGAATACGCACAAAAGGAATGCCTTGTGGTTACTGAGTATTCAGTTATTTTTCGCCATGAATTAAAATAGAGCTGGTCTATGCATTTAAACTCGTTAACATGTAAGGCGTAGCCTATATCTCACGAACAAAGTACTCGGCTGGATTGCATTCTGCCCAATGAATTGAATAAACAGCACATGGGATGGGTGCGCTGTTAAAAAAAATTGGAGGGGACGGGAGCAGCTGAGTTGTTGCACTGTGGTACTATGGCAACCAGTACACTCACAAAAGAAAAGATAAGAGAAATGGGTACCACCAATTTTGTTAAACCAAACTCATCACAAAAATACAAATTTGTGGTGAACACAGCCTGCACTTTACAACAAATATTAATAATTGCATCCTACCCAAGATGATAGATATTTCAGGAAAATATAAAAATATAAAAAAATATCGGTGCTAGAATAAATGGAAACGTTGATTGTAACAGCTAGCTAACAATGGAATGGTATGAATAAACTCATTTAAATGGAATGCATTGTAAGCTCTGGTCTGTCATCCAAATCACATAAATGACTTCTAGGCCAACACACGGTCTGTCACTGAACGCCAAAAATATTTATTTTAGTTGAAACTGGATGACAAATGCAGGAACATTCCAACGAAAATACTCAAGATATCAGAGGTTGGAAAAGAGGTGAATTTAATATAAACAAGTCTTGGAGATATCAAGAGTAAAACATTTAAACAACCTCAGTCTTCCTTGTTTTCCTTGAAGGTGCATACTTTGCCAATCTGTCTTTGGCCAATGTGTTCCACCTACAGTGGCTCTGTGGGTCTATGAGTCACTCCTCAAGATGTTTAAACTTTCATATCCAGGGGGAAAAAAAAAACATTTATTTCTTTTTTGGAAACAAACAGTCTCTAATCAGATCAATGTATATTTAAACTCCTTCTAAGAAGGGCAGGTTTGCTTGCTCGGTTGAGCAGTTAATCCCAGTATTCAGACACATACAGTACAGGGTCATGTGACGTCACTTCAGTTCGAGCATCAAAAGAAATGTCCAGTTCGTCAGAACAATTCGTTATGACGTGTAGAGATGACAGTCGGGGTTGCGCCAGGGCAGCAAAGAGCACTCCGCAGTCCTGGGAAGAAAAATAGCTGAGGACAGGTTCAAACTCCAACGGCTCACGGGGTCAGGGCTAGGCGGAGAACATGCCTTTGAATGTAATATTCCCACCGAAAACTGAGCTCTCCTTGACAGAGTCCGGGGCCCGGGGCACACACTCGCCGTTCCCCGCGCATGTTATCTCATATGTTTGACATCACAGACAGGCCGATCACGTGTACACGCTGCTTTTCTGGGGTCGACCCGTTCGAGCTACGGGCCTCCGACAGCGCAGTGTGTGTGGTAGGTGTAATATCACCAAAACCGCTGGGTTTTTTTTTTTTTTTTTTTTTTTTAACCGCCCCAATCCAGATGCACCCTGGTAATCTTTATTTTATTGCCGCTGTTGTTGATATTGTATTCTGTGATCAGACTCCAAATTCTGATGAGCAGACCAACACTAAGGATTACCTCTCACCGGGGGCACATTTTACAACTCTTGGATGCATGCAAAGAATGCTCGTGCATGCTGTTCCAGCAAAACATTCTCTCCTGCAGATGCAATACATCTGAATATGAGAGGCGTGACAAAAACGGAACTTGGGATTTTTTTAACAATAAGCAGCAGAATTCACTAATACGGTACTAAGAGGCAGTCGTTCAGTACACCAAGTACCCAAGTACGGCAGTAGAAGTTCTATAAAATTCACAACAGAGGCGATTGCTCGGTAAATGTTGCCAGCTTTCTGCGGATCCGCCCTCTTTTCATCCATTTAGCGCCGAACGCTCAGGACAAACGCCGTAGCGTTTGAAGCATCATTTCAAGCATTGAAACGGATACATCTAGTAATTTGCGTCCTTGCTCTTCTGTGCTTAATCTTCCAGCTTGTAGACTGGACATATGTTTACTGTGCTTTGAAAAACACACTACTAGTACAGCTGAACGTTTAAAATATATAGGGTAGTGTTTCAGTCTAATTCAAGTGCAACAGGAGCGGCTTGAATCGACCGGTGACAATACAAGATTACGGCTTTAAACGGGTTGTACTTTAGTCAAAGTATCTATTTCACTATCCATTTCATGAATGTAACTAAGATCTGCGCAAATGCTGTAAATGCCGCCCCTTTTCAGTAGCGGTTGTCCCACAGAAAACATCCAGCAAGCATATCAGGCATATGGTTCGTGTTATAACCAGAGTCGGTTTTCAGGCGAGTACCCGCCTCGCTCCACGCGAAACCGATCCGCCCGTCTGCCTACGGTGCAGGGATGCAAACTTGAAGTACTCTAAATAATGCCGCTGACGTTTAAGACCGGGGCCCCTTTGCAAGTTTTCCTTACAATTGTGCATAGTATTTAAGAACAAGCGAAGGGGACAAGGCGGAATGTTTTTTAAAAATATTTTTAAAAGCATTCCGAATCCCACATTTGTACCATAAAGTATGGCGCTACAGTATTAATAATTGCCCGTAACACTCAATCCAGTCAATAAAAGATGCGTTTTTTTGTCGGCAGCCTACTCATTTTAATGATGATATTCACTATCGATAAAGTGTAGATTCGCTCCGATGATACCTGGCATATGTTTTGTAGGCCTATAACTTTTGAGGAAAAAATAATAATAATGAACGTCTATTTTAGATTATGTCAGGCTATCAGCATGCAGTTCCATTTTTTCCCCAGCTGTTCCTCTCCCGATTCTCTCGTCAGCTAAAGTAACTTGCTGAACTACTACACGTTAGTTCTATAACTACAGTCCAAGCGAACGCAGGCTAATATTCCATATAACGCAAAACAATAATATAGGCCTAATAGTTAATAATCACGAGTGTTGATCGAGTATTTACCATAAACACAACTTTCAGTGTAATTTATGAAAACTACATTTCATTAAGTTATATATCAAGGCATAATGCTGCTTAACGTATTTATTTAACTCCATTGTGTCGAATCATGGCACTCAGTTCGAGTGACTGTCAGACCTCATACACGCACGATGCAACATCTGACCATTACATTAAGCAGTTGGAACGGTGTACACGGGAGAACAGTCTCAAGGGTAACTCTTGCCATGACCGTAACCTGGACAGTTTTAGATGCACTAATCTAAACGGACCAGGATGCTATCCGTTCAGCACTGGTCTACAAGTAAAGCTTCATACATCGAAGAGCATAAAATGGAACGGACACTTACATTCATCTGTTCCTTTTCTTGATCGTTATCTGTGCGTCCGTTATAACGGGAGGGAAATCCAATCTTTGTGCAGATTTATTTCCAACCTCTCGCGACCGCAGAGTGAAGTAGTAATCTTTCAATGCACAAAATTATTCAATGTGCGGGCAATACCCTACATTATATCCATAACTGGGTGAGAAAGGGAAATATCCTTTTCTGTGTCCCTTTCTGGTTATTGTCCCTTCGCTCCAGTGACTTCCAGCAAATAGAGTTTCCCCCGTTTTTCTTTCCAGGTGAACATGGGTTTCCGATTTTAAGAGTCCCTCCTTGTATTATCCTCCGAACGCGTTGCTTCTCTCCGCTTTATCTGGCTTCGGGTATTGCGCTCCACCGTATCTCGTCCCTCTATTTCAACGACGGCATCCACTGTAAAGAGGTAGCCTCGGAGCGAGCACTGCACCTCGCGGAGTGAAACAAGACTCCCCCTAAAGGCCCTCCTCCTCTTATTTGGATAATTTATTCAACACGTGTAGGACTCAACAGAAAGCGCGTCTTTTGTGCAGAAGGGGGAGCTAATTCAAAAAAAGAGGCGCTTGTATTTTTTTTCTCGCAGGCTTTGGTGCCACCAAGGGAGAGAAGCTGGAAGTGATGTTTTTTGCTCACCTATGATTTTAATTGGTTTCGGGTTATCCATTTTAGTGCCTGTCGGTCGCTGTAGGTAACTGTACGCAAGCTTCTAAAAATGAAGAACAGCTAAACTTTAGTAAAACTCACTGACTCATCCGACAATGAAATAGTTTAATTATCTTTCTCACGTCTAACAAAGAATTTGTCACAGTAAGCTTCACTGTATACTCTGGCCTAAACCTCCATGTAGCACCGACTACGAAAAACTCCCTAGATGGCATATAGGAAGGAGCCTTTGAAGGAACCAGACTCAGTCGGGGAAGCCCTTCCCATTCTGACTGGCTTTGGGCCTGGATCATAGAAACCGGATGTGGTCAGGCCATCAGGTCAATTACCCGATTTGATCAGTTTAGGACAGGTTATATGAAGCAGCCGTACATGGCGGCCCTGTGGTTGGGTTGGGGTGAAGTGATGTATAGTGTGTGTGCTACAGCATGCAATCACGTTCTAGGCGATGCCGTGCTTCCCCAACAGTTTGGGGAAGGCTCTTTCCTGTGTCAGAATGACAATGCCCTCGGGCATACAGCAACATCCATATAGAAATGGTTTTGTCAAGAACGGCGTGGAAGAACTTGACAGGCCTGCACAGAGCCCTGACCTTAACCCCACCCTATACCAATTGAGATCAATTGGAAAGCCAACTGCGAGCCAGGCCTAATCGCCCAATCAGTAGCCAACCTCACTAATGCTCTTCAGGCTGAATGGAAGCAAATCCCTACAGCAATGCCCCAACATCTCGTATAAAGTCTTCCCAGAAGAGTGGAGGTTGTTATAGCAGCAAAGGGTGGACCAACTCCATGTTAATGCCCACAATTTTGGATGAGATGTTGGATGCCAGGTGTCCACATACTTTTGGTAATGTAGTGGGCCATGTTTGCCATCTCCCTTTGTGGCAGTCATCAGTTGTGCACCATAATGCTGCGATGGATCTGTTTTGTTATTTTATTTTCCTTTTTAATTTGCCATTTGGTCTGCCGCTGCCCTCATGAAAGCTGCGTGCTCATTCGGCCGAGGCGCAGGATATCCTGTTGTTTATGGAGAGGAAGGGGAAGTGGCGAGATTTAAATAAAAGCTTTTACTGGAGCCCCGTTTGCACATCGGCCTTTCTTTATGAATTCCGCTGTCTGTTGTTAAAATAATTCACTGCAATTTTTTTTTTTTTTTTATCAACACAGTCTTAACACAGAGCAGATGGCGTGTTTTGACACTTGTGCTTGGTGAGCGTCGGGGTGACGCTCGTTGGATATCCAGATTTATTTTTTCAGTCGCAAAGGAGCAACGTTTAAGTGAAGCTCGGGGCCTGTGAGACGACTCCGGTTTCTCGCTATTTACAAAACCCGGTGCGCAATTATGTTTCTCTCTCGTAGCACGCAGCTGTTTCCCGAGTCTTTAATTGAGGTTTCTTGTTAAAGGTCTTTAAATTCATAATAAGGTGTGGTGATAGACTGCCGTGTAAATATTCCTCAGGCAGCCTGCTGGTTCCCGAAATAAACTGGCTAACAGCTCCTACGTGCCCGTGCAGTCATAGACGGGTGATTCATCTCCATCTACACCTCCAAGTGTCCCGGTCTGCACCACGTCTGTTTGTGCGTTCAGCTCAAGGGAGGCAAAGCAGGTCGTTCAGTTCTGTCCAATCGAAGTGTTAATGAGAAATGTTAATGAGAGAAACCGAGCTGCGTCAGCTGCGCAGTTCTCTGGCGCTTCGACTGCGCAGCCCGGCGTGCAGAAGTGGAAAGCAGGCCACAGACACCCTCGAGAATATGCCAGGGAGTATTTCTGAGGGAGAAAAGAAAAAGGTCATTTGTAAAAATAAAAAAATGGATCCATAAAAGCAACAACAACAGAAAAAAAGGATGAAAGCGATGGTTACACTCAGGTCATTGCTCTCAATTTCTGGAAACAGCTGAGAACACCCCCCCCCCCCCCCCCAACCCCTAAAAAAGATGAATTCTTAAGTATTTCCAAAATATTTCCTAAAAAGCCAATTGAGAAACCCACGCTTGCATTTCATGTCCAAGTACATCTGTCTCTATTAATAAAAACATCCTGTTTTTTTCTTCTTTTTACTCTTTTTTGGGTCTGACCTTTTTGCGACAACGTTCTATGCAGGTGTCCCTGTCTGTCTGCACCCCACTTTCACCCCCCTGGGTAAAGGAACTGGTTCGGCCCCTGCTCTTGTGTGGGTGGGGGCGTGTGGCGTGGGGGGGGGGTTCCTGCATCCAGTGACTGGTGCTGGCAGGCAGCCCGGCCGTTCTCCCGCTGAAGTTCGCCAGCATCGGGGGAGACCGACTGCAGAGTCAGAGTTTTTGAAGCAATTTGATTCAATTGAGAAATTCATCTACATCAGGCTAAGCACATGTGGCAGTTTCTTGCTTCAAATCTCAGGCGACCAGTTGTGAGATTTCACAAGCATTCCACTTTGGGAGTGAGAATAGCTTCGGCGGCAGTCGTCTTCGTATCAGCCTCACGTTTTGTTTTTTTTTTGTTTTGTTTTTTTTTTGTTTTTAGTTTTAAGATTTTGAGATGAATTCGTGTTTCTAATCAGCAGACAGCTGTATATACATTGTGGAGCGGTCATTACAGGCTTGGTCTGTGGCTTCTCCTTACTCAATCCCATCATGCATTTGGGCTGTTGGGGATAGCTGGTCATTCTGTGGTTTGTGCAGAGGGCCTGTTTATTTCTTAGAGCTGGGCTGAGCTGGAATCTAGATACATTTTAGGTGGGACTGGAATTTCAAGTTGGACTGGAATCTGGATTAATTTCATTTTGGACTGGAATCTGGATTAATTTCAGTTTGGACTGGAATCTGGATTAATTTCAGTTTGGACTGGAATCTGGATTAATTTCAGTTTGGACTGGAATCTAGATTAATTTCAGGTTGTATTGGAATCTGGATTTATTTCAGGTTGGGCTGGAATCTAGATTAATTTCAGGTTTGACTGGAAATTGCAAAGAGAGCCTGTGGTTTAAAAAAAAATGCTGCTGCCAACAGAGCAATTTTGCTGTCTCGTGACAGGGGGCATGTGTTCAGACTCCTATTGTACAGTATACTGACGTACAGTACATTTACAGTAAATCAGTCCGGAAAAGGCCCTTGTGTGTTTTTGAATTCGCACCCTGCTTACTCATCACACCAGGAGGAATGTTATGAGTGGTTTTCCAAAATCGAAAAGTAAAATTATGAGCTGACCAGGCAAATGCATGTAGAGCTATCATAACTGTTTTGTGAAATCTACAACTTCTGAGCGGTGGTCAATCAAATCCACCAAAACCTTTTTTTTCCCCCAGAACTTTCATTATTTTTGAAGCGCAGGCTCATAACTTAAGTGAAAGGTCATGCAAATTCAAATTCCTCATATATAGCATTCACCTAATCTTCTGGGGGTTCTTTTCCATGTGCTTTATGGTTTAAAGGAATACATTCATTTATAAGGCACTTTGCTAATGCCATTTTTTGTTCTAATAATACCTTTTATTAAGATATATTTTTAAAAATTTTCATTTTCTTTTTCAGTTTTGACAGTTATTCACTGTCTCTGCTGGAAGTCTTGACTGAGACCCTGGAGCTCGAGCAATGAATCCCCAAACTTAATCAACCGCACTGAGACTCACAAACGCTGCAATTATTTCCATGGTTCAAAACACCAGGGGCAAACTAACATATCCTTGTGATGTAATCATAATCGAAGACGTGTTCACACGCACATGCAGACGCAAACCGAGAGTAGAAAACAGGGACTTTGCACTTTGTGTTTCCCTGCAGAAAAATCACACAGGAGGGGTGATGTAAGTGGAGGGTTTTTCTTTTTTTCGGGGGGGGGCGGGCGGGGGGGTTGGGGGGGGGGGTAGGGTAGCGTGTGGAAGGCAGAAAGTGAAATCGGGGAACAGGGAAGACCGGGCCCTGCCGGGGGTTGAGGAGACGTGAGTGGTCCCAGGCAGGGCTCTGATCTCGCTCTTATTAATGAGTTTGCTCCAGCGGAAGACAGGCGAGGCTTCGGTCAGACGCTCCCTGTAATTTAATAGCTCGCGTGCGCAGAGCGGTCTCCTTGACGAGGCTGAAGAGGGTGAAACTTGAAAGGGAACCGTTTCTGTTGGCGAAGGAGTGAAAGCACGGGGCTGGTGTGAAGTCCAGGGGGCGTGGGGTGGGGGGGTGGGGGAGGTATATGGGGGGGGGGGGGGGTTTCACAAACACGGCAGCACACACACACACACACACACACACACACACACACACACACAAGGCTCATCACTCAACCTTTTTCCAAGCATCTGGTGACTGTTTGAGAAAAAGCACTTTCCAGGCTCCTCTCCCCGGAGGGAATCCTCCTGCGCTTTTATCTCCCGCGAAGTCACGGCGGTAACCTTGGACCTCCTCCACGCAGCGGCTTTCCCATGAGGCCGCGGGGCCAAAAACCCGCCGTCACAGCCGCCATATCCTCCTAAGGCCCAGCGATTAATTTCTGTCCCCTGCACCCGAGAACTATATTTTATTTTTTATTTCTTTCTCTTTTTGTTTTATTTCTTCTCTTTATTTAACTATTCTACCATACACTACAAGTATACAATTAATAAAAATAAAATAATTTTATTTTCATCACAAAATGTTTCTGTTAGCCAAGACACTTGTATTATGTCAAACTTGAACTACTTAATCTTTTTTTTCTGCTGGGTCTCAAGAGGATTTTTTTTTTTTTGGGGGGGGGGGCGTGTGGGGTGGTTGGCGTATGAGAGAGGGGTGAGTGGGGGTTACATGTTTAAGTGATCATATATGTTATTCTAATGACAGAGTGGGGAAGGAGCTGTTTTTTAAATGTAAATGTTCCACAGAGTAAATGCATCTTTCAGACACTCGAGAGGCTCACTCCCTTAAAGACAAGACACCTTCAACACTGGGTCCCTTCACGCCGGCCCAGCCAATCAGGAGCGTTGCCCGCGCATGTGTGTTTTCGGAGAGGGTTAGGGTCAGGGTTCGGAGAGGGCCGCGGGTGACGACATTGCTGTCCAGGCCCCCATCAATTAAACAACGGGAACAGATAAACCAGAGAACGTGGGGATGTCTGCAAACAAGCGGGCTGCAAACATGGCGGATTAAAAGAGTGTACTTTCTGTGGAAAGGGCAAGGGGGAATCATTTATTTACTTAATGCATCTTAAATTTGACATGCTATATGAGAAAGTATTCTCATTTACAATAACAGTCTGGCCAGGAGGTCAGGGTACAAGGCAAGGAGGGCCACTAGGTCAAAAGAGCTTCGACAGGAAGTCAAGAGTAAAAAAACAGGTACACAGGGTCACAAGGTCAAAGGTGAAAGGCATGGTCATGAACTTCAGCCCCGTATTGTGTGGGGAATCGGTCTTTTACTTCTCACTCTTGTTCCAGACCTGCCCCTCGTCTGGCACAGAAGGCCTTGAGAATGAGGCCAAATGTACCAAATCTTAAGCTTTTCCACATTTCGTTTTGTTTCGTTTTATTGCTTGTTGCGCCATGTTTGGAAGCTGCAGGGGCGTGTTCCTTCTTGCCAGGTCTGGCGCTCTTCTTCCCCCATCTTTTACTGTTCTGCCCTGCCCTGCTCTGCCCTGCCCTGCCCTGCCCTGCCCCTGCCCTGCCCTGCCCTGCCCTGGCCCTGCCCTGCCCCTGCCCCGCCCCACCCCACCCTGGCTTTGAACGCCAGGCCGATCCGCTGTAGGAGAAAGACACCATTTTGTTCTGCCTCTCCACCCATTCCAGATGAACATGCTCATTTGCTCACCAGCTGCAGATCCCCAGGGACCATGCCCTCTGAGGAAAGTGACTTAGTGTTTCGCCCCAGATGTGGTGCCCCTTCTGCAGTGGAGTCAAAAGCGATTCCTTCAAAGAAAATCAGTTCTTCCTCTTAGCGATCTTTCCCTGTATGTGCGCAACAAAGATGCCGAAGCTGTTAATGGGAAAGCTGTATGGTAGGGAGATGGCCCCACACCATGAACATATGATTCATGGCATCTTATTCGGCGTCATGTGCAGTAATTCATACGTGCAGATGCATGTCACCTCCCACGGTCAGTCCTGCAGAATGGGAAAAGGGCGCTAACGTGCTAACGTTCCTTCCTGCTTCAGACCTCCCTTCTTTCTGTCTTATGCCTTAAATGTGAAGCTGTTGGCTGTCGGAGCTTTACTCCGTACCCTTGGCTGGTGGCACAGAGTGACAAAAGGGAAAGGGGAGACGTCCTGTTGAAGTATCCCGGTGGGATAAGGAGACCCTCTGGTTAGGATGTTGTGCTCTGTTACCTGCTTCCTGTTGACTGTTGTTGTGAGATGCCACATTCTGACACCGCCGCCGTTTGAGCTTCCGTCCCAGGGAGAAGGAAGGCCATTCTCAGTTTGTCCTCCCAGTATCCAGGAGACAAAACACCTGCCCCAAATGCACCCGGATCACTTCCACCCCAAAACAGGGGTTCCACTCAGAGAAGCACAAAGGGCACGCCGCTTTGTGATTGGACACTTCTGGACTGCCAGCGTTTGTCATTGTGAGGCTCTGATTGGTCCAGAGCTTGTCAAAGATTCGGAACAAAAACATTTTTTGACAGGGTGTCATTGCAGGGGTAATTTATTTTTCCCATGTGTGACACATTCTTCAACTTCTAAGTCTCTTTTCCTGTTTTCGAATGTAATGATTTTCAAGGAAAGCTGTCCAGAGGCCATCCGGGCAACAGCTTAGAAATACTTCTGAAAAGCAAAACTACACCAGTTACTACCTCCTCAGCTCAAACAACTTAAAGTATGAAATTGAGTGGTCCCAGGCAGGCACATCAATAACCTTTGCCCAGATGAAGAAATATCAGGTAGGTTGTTGTCATAGACTGCTGCTCTTTGTTTATTTCAAAAGAATTACAAAATTTGTTGCATGTCAAATGTTGCTGGAAGCTGAAAAATTGTGCAGAGAACATTAGGGTCCATGTTGAAGAGTGATCTTAACTCATTTTGACTCCAATTAACACCAGAACTTTAGCTTGAACTTGAGCTATTGCTGTGGTAACATGGCTGTAACTGCATACATATATGATATTACATTACATTACAGGCCTTTATCCAGAGCGACTTACACAGATTCTTCTTTTTTTTTTTTTTTTTACATTTCATCCATTTATACAGCTGGATATGTGCTAAAGCAATGCAAGTACCTTGCTCAAGGGTACAAGCAGCAGTGTCCTATCCAGGAATCGAACCTGTGACCTTTAGGTTACAAGACCAACACTAGGAGTGCTCTGCTTATGTCATGCTTGGTTTTCCTGGTCGTATGCTCTTAAGAAATCATGCAGTCAGAAGAAACTGGCCTCTGTGAGGTGAACATTTGTCACTGTCAGTGCATTTATTCATTTGCCTTCGCTTTGAATAATCCTAACACAGGTACTTCGATTTAACAGGTTAACAGCCCCATATTGTTCCCACATCCAGTGCATTAGATTTTTTTTATCAAGTGGCCCATTATTAGTCAAACTTGACTGCATGATGTTTATTTTACTCCAGTCTTTCGGTAAATGGTTTGATCGTGCTCTGCAGTCTTTTGAGTCGCTCCTTTAAATAAATTCACCGAAAGGCAAGAAATGTGCCTCTTTTCACTGAGCTCATCCATCGTGTACTTTTTAAATCCTAATACATCCTTTAGCGCATTCGTTTCAATCAGGCAACTATTCAGCTTCACTAATTGTCATTAAAGGGAGAAAAGCATAAAAGTGTGCTTAGTGTCCTTATCTCACTTTGCTTCTAGTCACCCGAGCTTATTTATTGCTGCGTCCTCATTTCTCCCCCAAATAAACATGAGGCGGTCGTGCCAAAATATTCACAGATATACCGTATCTCAAGAACACAAGGACAGCATTACATATTTTGTTTGATTAGATTAGTGTTTTCAACAGAACATCCAGCCAGACGCTTTTATTATGAATCCCTCCACCAGCACAATGCCATTGGTCTACAAGGCAAGGGATTTATCTAAAAATAGCAACAAAGCACTGGAATTTTCATAACTCGTACAGTCCTCTTAAACAACAAAAAAAATTTAAGAGGCTATTCTCAGGAAACCACTGAAAGGGATCATTGCACGCACGGTTTCACATTATGTAAACCAGCGTGTAATTCAGTAGTAAAGAGCAGTCTCACCATTCAGGCAAGGTTTGTGAAGTGACAGCTGTGATTCTGTGATTAGTTTTGAAACATACGTTAAGTATGTGTGTGTGTGTGTGTGTGCGTGTGCATGTGTGCGTGTATGTATATATGTATAGTATTTACATATATCAGGAGATCCTTCAATGTAATAAAGACAACAGGTCTGAAAGTAGGTTTATATATAATATATGGCAGCGGAGGAGATGATTGCTGGTGTGTCTACTGTACTTACATGTTGATCTGTCGTGACCCCCTCACAGTCACTAGTTTAGGCAGCCCCTTAAGGTTCGCCCACTACTCTCTGAAATAATCCTTACCTCACCCTCCCCTGAGGAAATCTACTGAGGCTGGAGAGAGGAATGCAGGATAATCTTTGCAGAAATTCCATCATTCCTGTATTATTTTGAATTACATTTTTTTTCCAATTCAATTTTATTTTTTCATTTGTATTGTGCTTCTTTCAGAAGGCATTGTCACAAAGCAAAGATCAGTGCCTGAACACCCCAATAGCAGGCCTAGAGCGACCGTGGCAAGGAAAAATTCCCTGGCTGCTAACAGGAAGAAACCTTCAGCAGAACCTGACTCAGAGGGGGGAGCCCATCTGCCACCGGCTGGCACCGGTCAAACAGGAAAACTGGACAAATATTGGACAAATAATAATGTAAAACTGCAGCATACAGATGGTCTATGGAAGTATTAGGGTCTTCACGAAAAGATAATGACTGCAATTTCTCATAATTCTTTTTAGGTTTGTTTGTTTGTTTTCTCAGTTTGTTTTCTTCTTCACATAAATACAAAATGGAGGAACAAAGGCCAAGTCAATTTCCTTTGCAGGAAAGGATAAGCCGCAAAGAGGGAGGCTAAGTCTCCTCCGCTAAAATCGATAAAACAGATTCACCATCACGCAGGGTGGATAGACCGGCAAATAACATTTCCTCATAGCACTAAGATGGACAGGTCAAACTGAAGTCCTGGAGGGCTGCTGTATCTGCAGGTTTACTGTGTGTTTCAGCCTTCAGGAGCGTAATTTAATCATTGATTGGCTGGAGTACATATACCTCGTTTCCAAGGCCTGAAGTGGCTTCTGGTTGTAAAGAAAACACAAAACAATCTGCAGATGTTCGGGTACAGGAGTAGTTGGAAACGTCTGCTTATTGGAGAGACGGCTGTGACACCTCCTGTCAAGTTAGAATTTTAAATTCAATTTGTATTGAATTTTGTAAGCACACGTCTCACCTTTCACTGTTTTGTGCTAAATGGCCACCGGTCTTTGGTTCACACCCTGCATTGATCCCCTGTTATTTGGAACTAATGGCCAACCCTCCTCACCCAATTCTTAATAACTGCCAAATTTGAAACAAGCCATCTCCATAGAGCAGAAGTCCACATTGGTCATGGAGATCTCCACGCTGTGTTACTTTCTTTGTTAATCGGCATTTAATTGATCAATTAGGGGTGACATAGCTCAGGAGGTTAGAGTGGTTGTCTGGCAGTTGGAGGGTTGCCGGTTCGATCCCCTGCCCTGGGTGTGTCGAAGTGTCCCTGAGCAAGACACCTAACCCCTAATTGCTCCCAACGAGTTGATTGGTGCCTTGCATGGCAGCCTTTCACCGTTGTTGTGTGAGTGTGTGTGTGAATGGGTAAATGAGAGGCATCAATTGTAAAGCGCTTTGGGTAAAAGCGCTATATAAATGCAGTCCATTTACCATTCAATTAATTGATCAATTTAGTCACACAACTCATTTCACCTGCTATGTTGGGCCTGAATTGGCTGCTGATTATTCGGGTGAAAAGTCCGCAGACCCTGTGACCCTCCAGAAGCAGGACTGCTGGTCCTCTGCCGTTGAGAGTAGAAACTGTCCTCCAGGCGGCTCTGAACAGAGCTGCAAGGTAACGGTAAACGGTCTGCAATACTACTCTGAGATTCGATCGCCCTCCGCATTACAAAATCGGCGGTGCTGGTAATTACTCCGGCATGGTCTATTTGACCGGTGGATTAGCCTGGAAACCACTGTGGGAGGTGCCCGTGGCAAAGCTGGAAGTCTCTGAAAGAAATAATAAACAGAGAAAAGCTTAATCGAGATTAATCCTAAGCTCTCTCACGGCTGTTCTGGCACTGGGAGTCATAATAGTTAGAGCAGCCAAATGTGGAGGTCAACGGTGTTTACACTAGGTGCTGATAGGTTGTGTCTGATACCGCCCGTCTTGCAGGCTGTACATTTCATCATCCCCCTGATTATCCCGTTATTAGGCTGCTTAATACTCTTGTGTCTGTAGTAAGTACTCGTACAAGATTACCTCAAGTGGTCATTAGCAATTTGGAGCAATTAAACGAATCCTGTTTCTTTCAGATACCTTAGTGGTAAATTATCCACTTGCTCGAAGTAACTGTACATTTTAAAAAGTCAAACATGTTTAATAAATGCCTCGACAAAGATTCAGTGACTCCACAAGACGTAACATCACATTACTTCAGTTCTCTCATCTTACACTGTTTCCAGACATGTTTCTCTATGAATATTTATCAGGCATTTCTCAAATCCAATATGTTTAAAAACAACCAGTGCATTTTTTTTTTGCCGCTTCGGCGAATTTGAGCTAAATGGTCGTTTTCAGTGCGAGGAAACATCTGAGGATCTCCTCGTAACATCTGCTTTCGCTAGAATCAATAATCGATACGCGAGACGAATGCAGACGGACGGAGCGGCGCCTTGGGACCCGCTTCGGCGACTAGACCGATGTCGATGCTAATCTAATGCCGCGCGATCCGTTTCGCACTCCAGGGCAAAATATTCGACTTAGCTGTCCAGCTGCCTGCACGGGTGACGTATCGCACGTCCTCTGTGTAAATCTGGATGCAAGGTGTCCAATGAGCAAACGCGTGGTGTAATAGCTGCGCTCGTGTTGCACAAAAACGCTGAACGTGTAATTATGGAGCTGTTTGGGACGTTCGCGATAACATCGTGGCGAGGCCTCTTGGCAGGATGGCCGGGAACACCGGTGTGAACGACTGCAGATAGATACTGTGTCTTTATGCACTCGCACTTGTTTTCCAGTCTCCTCATTTATTTCAAAGCTCTATGTTTTTGGGGTCGTCCCCCCCCCCCCCAAGATACACTACTATCACCCCTGTATAGCAACACGTGGGCCCAGCAGGACCACAGCTGTTTTTCTGGAGCGATGAGTTGGGAGACCAAGAACTGAGTGTTGAGTCTGGGTCATCCAGTTGGACGAAAACTCTGATGGGTGTGATCATCAAAACCTCCTGTGGATTGGCAACATTTCTGTGGCATCTGCTGTGTGTTCTGGGAGTCTAGATCTCTGTAAAATCTCTTTTGTCAGTCAGAAGGAAATTGCAGTTCAATAAGTTATTTGACTTTTGGGATTCCTTTTTTTTGGTATTAGGTTTTTTGCTTTATGTGTTTTGAACTGGAAAAAATGTTTTAATGCCTGTCAATACATCACTTGGTCAGTAAATCCCTTGACTAACATACCATACACCTTGTGATATTTTCAATACACTGTATCAGAGAACTGGGGGGATACTCGCTGTAGTAAGGTGATTGTTTGTTTGTGTTGTAGTGTGTTTGTTTTCTATTTCCTAAGGGGAGGCTTGTCTAAGTCTGTCATCACGTACTGGTAATGAACAAAGAATGGAAACAGTGCTATGTTCCAGTAGTGAAGGGTTCTGGTGTTTCCATGTTGGTGTGGGGGCCCATTTTAGTGGTACGGTTTGAGTGCACTCATACTCTTAGAAGGCATGGTCAGTGACAGGCATTATTGGATGGCACTGTGCTGTCATCTTCCACTCATTTCTTTCAGAGACAGATTTCCTTCAAGATGACCATAGCCCTGTCCGCAAAGTAGAGGTAGCTGCCAGTGATCTCTAAGGTACATGAGGCTTACTTCATCCATTTGCCATTACATTACATTACTGGCATTTAGCAGATGCTCTTATCCAGAGCATCTTAAGCGACATTTTAATTTTTTTTTTGTTTACATAGAACCATTTATACAACTGAATATGTACTGAAGCAATTCAGTTTTAGGACAAGGTCTCAAGGTTACAAACCTTTAAGTTGCAAACTTGCATGGCTTCTCGGTCACAGGCCCTCACCACAATTGTACTCTGCCGTAATGGCCTTCGCATTCACCTAATCGGAATCCAGTCAAGCATTTATGGGATAGTCTGCAGTGAAATGAAATCGAAACAACGTTTTCTGCACACATCAGCTTGAGTTGAATGACTCCTGAATTCCAACTGCTGAAAGATCATGCCACAAGCCCTACTGGCCACAGGCCGTGAGCCAGCACACTATCGAATGATTTTAAACTGGTGCTTCGAATAGGTGACAAGGATTACATCATGCCATTGGGGGTTTATACTTACTAATTCTAAGTGGGTTCTCTGTGCCTTCTTGGTGATATTGCACTTCTGTATTCCTGAAACTACGCTGTACTTCTGATGGTGTCCATTTTTTCTGAGTTGCTCTGGATAAGCGTGTCTGCTGAGTGGTTGTAATGTGATGTAATGAGGTAGCGGTCAACGGGATCAGGGTCTGCAGTCTGCTTTCTGTCTGAGTGCTCTGTCCTCACCAGCCCTTCAGCCCGAGTCAAAGAGAGGTGCTGTTGCAACTCCAAAACCGAAAACTGTCTGCCAATGTTCAACACGCAATAAAAATCTCCTTCAGGCCTCCTCCGGAGAGAGGTTTGTCGGCTCCAATAACTCTGTCGGCTTTTTCTGTCCACTTTACAGAGAGAGAGAGAGAAAAAAACAACTCAACATCTGCAGTTTACCTGGAGGTTTTGTCCTCTTTCACAAGAGCCGTGACATCACAATGAGTCTCAGTGAACAGCTGCTTGTGGCAATGGTCCCCAGTTGCAAATCTATGTCGCACGCACTGGCCGTCTAAAGACATTACTGGAACCAGAACTTCCATGACCTTAAATTAAAAGTCACTAAATTGGCCATGATCACATCTAACCATTCACTTTTGATTTTACACTCACTCAATCAGTGACAGCAGGTCACTATAAACTCATCCAGGAAGTTCACTGTGGATTCAACCAGGAGGTAACTGTGGAATCATCCAGGAGGTCACTGTGGATTCATCCAGGAAGGTCACTGTGGATTCATCCAGGAGGTCAGTGTGGATTCAACCATGAGGTCACTGTGGATTCAACCAGGAGGTCACTGTGGATTCATCCAGGAAGGTCACTGTGGATTCATCCAGGAGGTCAGTGTGGATTCAACCACGAGGTCACTGTGGATTCATCCAGGAGGTCACTGTGGATTCATCCAGGAGGTCACTGTGGTTTCATCCTAGAAGGTCACTGAGAATTCATCCAGGAGATCACTGTGTATTCATCCAGGAGGTCACTGTGGATTCATCCAGGAGTTCACAATTAACCTAACAACGTTTCTTCCTGGACTTCATACTTATTCACTTTGCCAGATTATCCTGGTTGCAAGGTATCTGCAGCACTCAAAACTAACAAAAATATTATTGCTATCAGTTTATGAAATTAATTCTGCATGAGGTGCAACATTAATAACTATGAACATGAATGAGCGTTTTTTTAACTGTGCTTTGTTAGCATTACGAGTCTTAAAAATGGGAATTGGAACGGGACGACTCCTTGTTTAAAAAGAGGAGAGGAGAGCCAAACGACGTTGCTGTTTGGTGGGAGCATCTGGATTGGGATCATGGCGCGGATGTCAATAAGGACAAGTGTCAAAGGTCACATTTGCTCCAGAAAGTCCGAGTCCAAGATGAAGGTACGAACAAAATGAAACAGCTGCGATGGCCTCACGCGGTGACCAGGCGTGAAATTATCGCGTGAGCAAACACTTTCACGATCTGATGCATTGCCATAGCTGTTTCAGATGTACACGTCTCTCGAGTGTTAGAGACCGAGCACAAATGTTGGCTCTTTTTTTTCTGTTTCCAGGCACTGCACCTTACATTTCCCAGGTTGCCGTTCACCCACATGTTCAGTCGCACACTTCCTGTGCATCTGGCCGGTGTCAGAGAGCACAGAAGGCAAAGTATTGTTTGAAATATTGCATGTGCTAAGTCTTATAACCTTTTGAACTATTTACACTAACCGGTTAAATAGTTTCATTGGCAAAAATGGAAATTGTTTCACTGGCAATAGCTGTCTAAACAATACCTCTGAACTTACACCTCGATGCCTCTAGTTAGGTGTGAACTTTGATAAATGTGCGACCTACCCTATATGTAATAGTACTTTCCTTTTTACAATTGGCTCACAATTTCTGGTTTATAGAATAGCATTTATATATGGCTGAGCTGCTCTCTGAAGTTTTCACATACAATTTTGTTTTATTTTATTTTGCAAACTGTAACTTGAATGGAAAATATCAAATTTAGAAAAGTTTTTTTCTTGCTGGATATAGATTTATTGTTTTATTTCTTTCTTGTGAGAAAAACACTTCACGTTAATGCAAAGCAGGTCTGGTATTCAATTTTTTTCTTGAACTGTACTTGAGCAATATGTCTGTGTGAGTTTACGAATCTCAGAAACGCAGGCCTTGTCCCCCACCCCACCCCCCCCCCACCCCTTCATAATTAATCCCGTGAGCGCACCTGGCAGGAGATCAGAACTATATAATCATTTATATTTGTTCATTTTTCCATTTAAGCAATTCAGTTATTCCTGTGCTTGCAATGACGGCACTATCTTCCAAAGCCTGACTGACATTTCTCACCATTTAAGCCAACGTAACATTTTCTGAGCTCGGTCCCCTGGCCTATTAAAACTGTGAGGACTGGGTTTTTATTAGAGTCCACCAAATGACCACCTTCTCCTACTGCAGAGGCCCTAAATTAGACCTAAATTTTTCAATTTTGGTTATCCCCCCCCAAACTCACAGCCCCCACCTCATTCTTCAATATGGGACCTTTCTCCTAATAAAATGATAAGATTGGGGTTGAAGGCTCGGCTGGCTTTGATGTTTTGAGATGTTCGCTTTCATCAAGCAAGTGAAAACACTAACCAGAGGTAGGCGGGTAGCCATTTTGTGTCCAGATGACTGTTTATTATCAGGAAATATGAGCCAGGCCCTGTCATTATAATATTTTTTTTCCAGCAGCGGAGAGAGGGAGATGTTTATGCAGTGGTGTGGCAGCATTTGGGGCTGGAGGGGGGGGGGGGGGGGGGTAAACTGAGTACTCACGCACCTGCTCCTTTATCTCTGCACAGGAGACCGGCTCGAACACAAACATCGTATTTCACCCACTCTGCACTGGAGATAAATGCTTCCTTCATAAATTATAGGTGGATAACTTTGCAAAATATGGCCCCATCTGTGTTTATGATTGATCTTGAGGTTTGTCTGTAAGGTCACTTGCTTACACTTAATCTGGCCATGACTGTTGTTATTATTATTATTATTATTATTATTATTCATTTGGCAGATGCTATTATCCAGACTGTGCAAGGCCGTCCTGAAAAGACACAAAACCTGGAAGCCGTACAGTGCATACGTAAGAATAGTACATCAGTCATAAACTGTCCGTTAAACTAACAGTGGAAATGTATGCGAACTCACCATATCCTTCCTGTACTCTGAATAGTGTGTTCTAGCTCCAGGATGAAATTCCATATGCTCCACTCTAAATATACACCGGAGCGGTGGAGATACGTTCAGTGCTGTCAGATGGCGGTGGGCGAACGCTATAATTTTGTTTGGCACAAGCTGCGGCAGCAGTGGCAAAACACAATGCAGTCCTGGCCAAAGTGCTGCCCTGGATTGTTCTGGTTCTCTCGCTGAACGTGCAGTGTGAGCGGTGGCGCATTGCGAAGGTCTAAATGGAACTCAGACTCCTGGCGGGCTAAAGTGTCTGCTGATTTTCTTTTAGCGTTTTCAGCACTTCAGCGTCTAATTTAAGTCATTGATCGACAAAAGAGTCCACAGACCTTGTTTCCGAGGGCTAAACTGTCTGCTGATTGAAGGAAAATCAGTTTTTTTTAAAAACAACAAAAAAAAACTGCAGATGCTGCAGACTGCAGTTTAAGGTGCTTGGTCTAAAGACGTGAGCAGCGGTGTGAGACTCTGGGCTGGGGAAAGAGTGGTCAGGTTGTGATATTAGTAAACAGGAAGGGCCTCTGACTGCTGAGATGATTTCTGCTTGGCTTCTCACATCACGCTCGCCCCCCGTCCCACGGCTCCCAGGTCTGGAGCGTAAACGGTTTTATTGGCTGTCTGCGTCGGTGTCACCGGGCCTAGCCTCTGGAAAATTGAAACACTAAATCTTCTTCAGTGCAAGAACTAAAAAGACCTGACAGGACAGGAGGAGAGCAGACAGCAAAGGTCTCTCTCTCTCTTTATACCTCTCCCCCTTTATCTCTCTCTCTCTCTCTCTCTCTATACCTCTCCCCCTTTATCGCTCTCTCTCTCTCTCTCTTTATCCCTCTCCCCCTTTATCTCTCTCTCTCTCTCTCTCTCTCTCTCTCTCTCTCTCTCTCTCTCTTTCTCTCTCACTCAAGTTAAACTGGTCATTTTAAAAATTTAAAATCACACACGCCACATCATGATGTCATGGCGTGATAATGATGTCATGGCAACAGTACGTTCGATATTGAAATGTTCGGGCAAAGATGGCCAAGGGAAGCTTTTATTTGACATGTAGATGATGAAAGGCTCCTAAAGCTGAAACATTTATGAGCGCACTAGAGCATCCAGATTAGAAGAGGTGCTCGTAATAATTGTTTTTCCATTTTACAGGAGCAGCTGCTCTTAAAGACGGGGGCACCGCAGAGCCCTGCATTGGCACACGAGGGGGCTCGTTGTGGGGGGTGCTTTTCTGCTGCTGAAACCCCACTCTGCTGCGTCATGCTCACAGCCCTCGAGGGAAAGGCCTCTGGACGGGGCGGGGAACGCGGAGGGACCGACCGTCCGTCTTAATCGCCGCAGAAGTGTTTTGGTAACTCCGCGGTCGGAGGTAAACAGTGGGGCCTCTCGCCCGGCCTCTGAGCCGAGCGTACGGGACGGGCTTTGAAAGGGCCGCGCGGCTCCGCGTGAAAAGATCTGCCTCGGGTTCCAAACGGCTCGGAGGGGAAGCCGTCCTACCTCCCCCCCCCCGCCCTCTCTGGAGCCGGACCCCTCCGTGATGCCAGCTAACCGGCTAACTTCATTATTGCTCTTGTTTTTCTGTTATCTTGGGACGCGGAAAAAAGGGGAACGTTATTATTGCCTGCTGCGTGAGAGGGCAGGGCGGCGTTCAGTTGCACTTGGAAGCAGATTGAGATCTCTTATTAACCTCCCCCTGTACTGCAAGAAGTACTGCGACCGCTTCAGAAGAATCACAGACTCGCATCAGGCACCTTTTGTTCTTGTTTTCACAGATCCACAGACATAAGCACGGTGCCTCAATTCTGCCCTGTCTCTCTGTGAATTATGCATGTTTGCAAGTATATTTGTGTTTCTGTTTGCTTGGTTATAGACATTAAATGAATATATGTTGTGTTATTGTAATCTCAATTTATTAAAGCAGTGGGGGAGGGGGTCACTTAATCAGAAGTGGATTGTAGTTTCAGGTTTACGTCCAATCAGCATTGGTTTTTGTAAATTTAAGCGAATAATCCAGACTGTACTGTAAAACATCTTTAAAAAGTTCAGACTGACAGACCCCATTTCAGCCCTCACAGCTGTGCCGATCCTTCAGCAACATCAATGCCTTTTCCATATGCTGCACAATGAACAGTACGGGGGTTTTTCTTTTCTTTTTTTATTTTGACATGATTCTGCTCGCTGAGATGCGGCTTTCTGCTTGAGAGAGGGAGAATGACAGCAAGCCGAGAGAGAGAGAGTTATAGAGAGAGGGGGAGAGAAAGAGAGAGCATGTGAGAGACAGAGAGAGAGAGAGACAGAGAGAGAGAGAGACAGAGAGAGAGAGAGAGTTATAGAGAGAGGGGGAGGGAAAGAGAGAGCATGTGAGAGACAGAGAGAGAGAGAGACAGAGAGAGAGAGAGACAGAGAGAGAGAGAGAGTTATAGAGAGAGGGGGAGGGAAAGAGAGAGCATGTGAGAGACAGAGAGAGAGAGAGAGAGAGAGAGAGAGACAGAGAGAGAGAGAGAGTTATAGAGAGAGGGGGAGGGAAAGAGAGAGCATGTGAGAGACAGAGAGAGAGAGAGAGAGAGAGAGAGAGAGAGAGAGAGCGCACATGTCTGATCTGACCGGCTGTGTTCTTAACCCCGGCCCGTTACCGTGGGAGCGCAGCGGTGGCCCGGAGCAGAGAGGGGCAGAGAGGAGCGGAGAGGAGAGGAGAGGAGCAGAGAGGAGCGGAGAGGGGCAGAGAGGAGCGGAGAGGGGCAGAGAGGGGCAGAGAGGAGCAAAGGGGAGCGGAGAGGAGCGGAGAGGAGCAGAGCGGAGCAGAGAGGAGCAGAGGGGAGTAGAGAGGAGCAGAGAGGGGCAGAGAGGAGCGGAGAGGAGCAGAGAGGAGCGGAGAGGGGCAGAGAGGGGCAGAGAGGAGCGGAGAGGGGCAGAGAGGGGCAGAGAGGAGCGGAGAGGGGCAGAGAGGAGCGGAGAGGGGCAGAGAGGGGCAGAGAGGAGCAAAGGGGAGTGGAGAGGAGCAGAGAGGAGCAGAGCGGAGCAGAGAGGAGCAGAGGGGAGTAGAGAGGAGCAGAGAGGGGCAGAGAGGAGCAGAGAGGAGCGGAGAGGAGCAGAGAGGAGCAGAGAGGGGCAGAGATGAGCAGAGGGGAGCAGAGAGGAGCGGAGAGGAGCAGAGAGGAGCAGAGAGGGGCAGAGATGAGCAGAGAGGAGCAGAGAGGGGCAGAGTGGAGCGGAGAGGGGCAGAGAGGAGCAGAGCAGAGAGGAGCGGAGAGGAGCAGAGAGGAGCGGAGAGGAGCAGAGAGGAGCAGAGTAGAGCGGAGAGGAGCGGAGCAGAGAGGTGCAGAGAGGAGCAGAGAGGAGCAGAGCAGAGCAGAGAGGAGCGGAGAGGAGCAGAGCGGAGCAGAGAGGAGCCGAGAGGAGCAGAGAGGAGCAGGAGCAGAGAGGAGCAGAGAGGAGCGGAGAGGAGCAGAGAGGAGCAGAGAGGAGCGCTCGGCGGACCCCTGACCGCTGCGTCTCCTTTTCAGCCCTCATAGGGGATGCGCTCATCCTCCTCTCTCTGGGAGCACCCGTGCTCCCCGCTCTTCCCCTTCCCCCCCTTCAGTCTCCTCTCCCCCCTCCCGTCCCCTCTCCCTCCCTCTCATCCCCTCTCCCTCCCTCTCATCCCCTCTCCCCCCTCCCGTCCCCTCTCCCCTGTCTGCAGAACCCGACTGTAGTCAAGAGCGCGGGGGGAGGGGGGGGGTGGTTGCACACCTGGTTCCTATGTATTTGAAATGCTTTAATTCTTTCAATGCTGGTAAAATTTGAAAAGCACTCCTTGAAAAAAAATAATAAATCCCTAAGAATTTTAAAACAAAACACAGCTGCAAAACAAAAGTATAATCACATGAAATAAGAATTATTTCTTTCAAAAATGGTTAACAATCTAACAATTGCCCACAATTAGGAATCTGAATGGAAGAATGAAAAGGTTACTGAGATAACTTGTGTAATTACCCACAAATCCTGTGGTCAGACAATAGACCCCCTGGAATGGGTGGCACTTCCTTGCTTGATCAATAAAAAAGTGGTTAAATTCAATTGAGTGAGCAAACATCTGCACAGCACACAGTCTGAAAAGGCAAAGGGGTAGGGGAAAAAAACGCCCAAAAAAGACCACCGCTCCCCGTGTCCCGTCTGCTGCTCTGCCTGGACGGGTCCCGCACATTTTCGGAGAGAGGGAAGAGGAAGCGGTGGTTCCGTTCTCCCCTCTGTCCTGAGTCCAGGACCACACAGGCGATTCGGAGCAGTGACCAACACAAGAATGCAGTTATGTTATTTGGACATATCCTCCTTTTACCCTTCGGCTAGTCAGGCAAGGTCCCACCTTCTGTCTCTCGTAAAGATTCTGTAGGTCTTCTCAGGCCAGCATTAACAAATGTGACTGGAGCTATTTACTTATCTACATCTCTTTTTCCGTTCCTTTCTTCAGATTGATCGTGGCAATGCTTCGTCTGGGGCCAGCGATATAAATTGTGAGTCAGGATTCCTTTGTGTAGGAAAGAAAGAGTTTTTTTTTTAGCCTTTGTATTTGGCTTTTGTTTCAGGCGGATGACAAAGCGGACAGCATTCTCTAACCCCTGTTTGTTTGGAATCTTCAGCAACAGACGTTAAGATTTAACATGACTGGAGGCCCGTGTTGTCATGGCGATGGACAGCTTCCTCATTTTTCAGGGGAGAAAAATAAAACCTCTGAGTGATGGGGCTGCGCCTAATTTGGATTCAGCGATCGTGCCTCTCGAAGCCGCTGGTGCTCCACCCGAGCCCAGACCTCAGAAGCTCTGTGGCTGAACCGAGTGCACTCTTCTGAGGCTCTCGCCAGTGACTGTTGTACAGCCTACAGGCCACAGTGTACTGCAGGAGAGCCTTACAGTCTACAGGCCACAATGTACTACAGGAGAGTCAGTGACTATTTTGCAGCCTACAGGCCACAGTGTACTACAGGAGAGTCTTACAGCCTACAGGCCACAATGTACTACAGGAGTGTCAGTGACTATTTTACAGCCTACAGGCCACAATGTACTTCAGGAGAGTCAGTGACTATTTTGCAGCCTACAGGCCACAGTGTACTACAGGACACAGACAGTGAAATAAGAATTTCATGCTGAAAATAGATTTTTAAAACTATCAATAATCTGCAGAAATTATTTTTGTTTTGTTTTTTTACTGGAGTATAAAAAGCTAAATTATTTCAAGCAAAGTTTTGACCCAGATCTGTTTCTGATCTTCCCTGTGAGCCCAGTTTGTTCAAGCAATGTCACTGCCTGGGGTCCAAGGAGACTCATTTTAAGTCCCACTACACCACTTCATATGCACCTTAACTTACCCAATTAAGCACTAGCACAGCCCTGTTAAATGGCTGTTTTTTTTTCTTCTTCTCTGAGCTTCTCATACCCAAGCTCAGCTTGATTACTTCAGTTAGGTTTATGCTGGGCAGGCAGATGGGCGAAAGAGTGTCTCTCTCCCAATTTCTGTTAGTTCTACCAGACATGCCTGCAAAAAAGGTGCTGCCTATATGCACTGGCTATTAAAGATGCACTTGCTGTCACATGGAACACATTCTGAATAATGGTGTAAACATGTGCTTTATTATGAAAGCTGGAAGGCTAAAAGGCAACGTCGCAGTTTACTATCATCGGATTGGGGACCCATAATCCCATTCCCCCCCGTTGCGATCATCTTTATATCGCATTTAAAGCCACAAGAGAGCTGCTACGCTACACCGCGCTGGAAAGGCAAGTGACCAGATCCAGCTTTATATTTTTATTTTTGAAAAGCTCTTCCTCCTTTGAACATGTCATAAAAGAGACTTGGTTTCATTCCTCTTCCCATAAACAATGGACAGGGTGTGGGGGGGGGGGGGGGGGCGGGCGGGGCGGAGGGGGGAAGAGAAAAATGAAAATAATTGTCTGGTTAAGCGCCCCAAACCGGTTCCATATGGCTGCAGTGTCACGGCAACGGCGCAACCCACGTGACGAGAGGACCCCGGCCGGCTCCCCCGCTCGTGTGGCGGTCGCGTTCGTTTCCACGGGAACCCCGGGGACCGCAGGGTTCCCGCCGCGCTCGTGTCAGCGCGTGAGCCGTGCGCCCCGGCGGCGGCGATGGCGATGGCGGCGGCGGCGGCTGTGTCTGATTTCCTCCCAGCTTGGCATCGGCTCGCTGCGCTCCCGCACAGATGTGCGTCGAACTCGAAACCCCCGCGGACGGAGACGACGACGACGCCGACGCCGGCTGTTGCCCCTAGCAACGCGCCGCGGCTACCCCGCAGCGCTACTTTGGTATTTCCGAGCCTGCCAAGAAAGGAAACGTTCCCTGCATCACCTGTCCGTCATGGGAATGCTAATGTTGGAACATTTGCATAATGGAGAACAGTGTTTCCCTGGTTAGAGGACCAGAGAACCAGAGCAGGGGGAAAAGCGGAAGTATCAGCTAATTATGCAGTAACACTTCTGAGCCTAATTAGAAATGGTGTGCCTGCTGCTTCCTGTTACTGTATATTAAGCTATATCTGCCCCTGTGTCTATATCTCTATTCACACGTCTTGCACTAGATGACTACCCAGCTAGTGTAATGGAGCTGGTGCTAATGTAGCTAGCGGTGGTTCTGCTAGCGCTTGAATAGGAGGAACTCATACTGTGGTGTTCGGCATCCCTCCCCGTGTTGGGTGACGCCCAGTTATTCTTCACCCCGCATGACCACCGGCCCCAGTCGAGACAGAAGCAACACCGGGACCGAATCCAGACCGTGTAGAACATTACTGTACTGAGATATGATGCTTTCTCTGAGAGCTATTGTATGCTGCTAATGTTCTGTAAAGGCCAAAGCTGCAAGTGCAACTGGTCCCATAGCGAGGTTGGTGGATGTGCGCCACGCCCACACCTCCCTCCTCCTTTTTTAAACGGCGAGGCGGGGCGGGGCTGACCCTCTGAAGCCCCTCCCCTCCAGGCCCTAAAGGTCACGCAGGAATCCAGACTGTCCTCATCCCTGTCCTGCGCAAACTGCTGCTGACTCCAGTCATCAAAGGACCAGACAAAACACGAGCGTCTCCACGAGCCGCCCCGAAAGCATGTGGCGAAAACATGTGCCCCGCGCCGTCCCGGAAGCTTCAAAAGCAGGGCGGGTCGCCGCTGGAACCCGTGTCCCGCGCGAGTCTGCAGGAGCGGTCGCAGACCAGAGGCGGGCGGCTGCCTGTGCCACCGGGGGTGGGGGGGGGTTGGGGGGGCAGGGGGGCGGTGCGGAAGGCTTGCCGCACGCTCAGAACGTTCCAGAAGTCCGCCTCCACGCGGAAGGCTCGTCACCGTCTGCATCGGCAAGCAAACAACAAGCCACTACAAAGACTGCAGAAGGAAAAGCTGCATCCTTGTGAGGGGGCAGATCTCTCTCTCTCTCTCTCTCCTTCTCTCTTAGATCTTTTCTTTCTTTCCTTTTTCTTTTTCTTCGCTCACACTTGCCCCTGACCTGGGCGGGTGCCAAGATGAGCCGAAGAGCTTGATGAGATGTAGCATCCCGGAGATTAATTTCATACCGATAACACATAACCTTGTTACTTGTACCCTGCCATGTGTTGCGCTAACCGATGCAGCGAAAACTGAAGTGTGATCGACAAGAAGTGTGATGACAGAGCCTGCTGTGAGGGAATGTGTGTGTGTGTGTGTGTGTGCCGGTGTGCGTGTGTATGTGTGTATGTGTGTGTATGGGTGTGCCTGTGTGCGTGTGTGTGTGTGTGTGTGTGCCTGTGTGCGTGTGTATGTGTGTATGTGTGTGTATGGGTGTGCCTGTGTGTGCGTGTGTGTGTGTGTGTGTGCCTGTGTGCGTATGTGTGTGTGTGCATGTGTGTGTGTGTGCCTGCCTGTGTGCGTGTGTGTGTGTATGTGTGTATGGGTGTGCCTGCCTGTGTGCGTGTGTGTGTGTATGTCTGTATGGGTGTGCCTGCCTGTGTGCGTGTGTGTGTGTATGTGTGTATGGGTGTGCCTGTGTGCGTGTGTGTGTGGGTGTGTGTGTGTGTGTGTGTGTGCCTGTGTGCGTGTATGTGTGTATGGGTGTGCCTGTGTGCGTGTGTGTGTGGGTGTGTGTGTGTGTGTGTGTGCCTGTGTGCGTATGTGTGTGTGTGCATGTGTGTGTGTGTGCCTGCCTGTGTGCGTGTGTGTGTGTATGTGTGTATGGGTGTGCCTGCCTGTGTGCGTGTGTGTGTGTATGTGTGTATGGGTGTGCCTGTGTGCGTGTGTGTGTGGGTGTGTATGTGTGTGTGTGTGCCTGTGTGCGTATGTGTGTGTGTGCCTGTGTGCGTGTGTATGTGTGTGCCTGTGTGCGTGTGTATGTGTGTATGGGTGTGCCTGTGTGCGTGTGTGTGTGTGCATGTGTGTATGTGTGTATGGGTGTGCCTGTGTGCGTGTGTGTATGTGTGTGTGTGTGCCTGTGTGCATGTGTGTGTGTGTGCATGTGTGTATGTGTGTATGGGTGTGTGTGTGTATGTGTGTATGGGTGTGCCTGTGTGCGTGTGTGTGTGGGTGTGTATGTGTGTGTGTGTGCCTGTGTGCGTATGTGTGTGTGTGCCTGTGTGCGTATGTGTGTGTGTGCCTGTGCGCGTGTGTATGTGTGTGCCTGTGTGCGTGTGTATGTGTGTATGGGTGTGCCTGTGTGCGTGTGTGTGTGTGCATGTGTGTGTGTGTGCATGTGTGTATGTGTGTATGGGTGTGCCTGTGTGCGTGTGTGTATGTGTGTGTGTGTGCCTGTGTGCGTATGTGTGTGTATGTGTGTGTGTGTGCCTGTGTGCGTGTGTGTGTGTGTGCCTGTGTGCGTATGTGTGTGTGTGTATGTGTGTGTGTGTGCCTGTGTGCGTGTGTGTGTGTGTGCCTGTGTGCGTATGTGTGTGTGTGCGTATGTGTGTGTGTGTGCCTGTGTGCGTGTGTGTGTGTGTGCATGTGTGTGTGTGCTAGTATGTGTCTTTGTGCATGCATGTCCGGATAAGCGTATCCGTATTTGTATGCATATATGTGTGTGTGTGTGTTTGCCACGGCAATCTGACTATTTTGTCGCTTCTGAGAAGCCATCCAATTTAACGTTATAGCGCTTGGCGCATCCATCAATTTACAGCTCGGATGGGATGTGACAGCCCGCTTACACAATCTGCATCTCGCTTCTACTCCACACACCAGCCAGGGGAAGCTTTCCTCAAGAAAGGTTACTCAAGGGACTGTACTCTCAAAACACAACATCACTTTGTAGGAATACTTCAGGAATACTGATAACATGAATGGTATTTTGAGGTACTAAAATTCAGTACAGCAAGAAAACGACTTTTAGTTTGTCTATAAATGTCTGGGTTGATTTGGTCTTGGTAAGGTCACTACGGTAGAAAAGCATATTTGATCGGACAGGGTTCGATACGCTCAGAAGCAAGCACAACGACTTTCAGCTACCAATAGACTGTCTCTGGCACCGTACCAAATCAAATCAAACCTTAAAGCAGCGTAGGTTTTTTTCCCCTGAATTCACAGCGGGAGGCACAATGCCAACCATTCCAACGATTCCATAATCTTAAAGATCAGTGTCTCTGTTTTTTTTTTTCGAAAAAAAGATTTGCTTTTGAGTGCTGGGGTTTATCTCTTACCTCCAGAACAAAATGGGGTGTTTCTTTTAAGTGTTTACCATTCCACTGCGGCAATCAAAGTGACAGGTGTAATGTATCATGGATAAAAGCCTGTTAAAATGACCCTTCTGTCAATCCTTGCTTTTCGTTTTGTCAGCTTAAAGTCAAGAATTTGGTGAGTGAGTAGATTTGCCTCAGATCGGGTAAATTTTGGCAGACACCTCTCTCATACCTGTACAATAGGCTACCTACAGCAGACCAGTAGAATACCATGAAAATTTTTAAAAAGAACTGAAAACAAACACAGTCATTCTATCACTTTTCTAATTGGCATGGGGAGGGAGGGGGGCTGCAGTTAATAATCCAGCCTGGTACAGCGAGAATCTGTCTGTCAGTTTAAATAAGCAATTACCTGCCTCAAGTAGGGCCAACTAGCAACACACAATATTGCTTTCAGCATAGCATACGAAATGACACAGTTACCAGACACACTGATGTACAGGGATCGACATTGGACATTGTAATTGTCGGTAACTTATTTCAATCATTTGTCACCAAAAATGAAGAAAAACACCATTGAATTTTTCTAGAATGGTTTTGACTGCAGTAAAGATCGACCGAGCCCCAACACCCTTCACCATCCTACTCAAAGACACGCATGTTAGGTGCATTCCTGCAGGTGCCCTTGACCAAGGCACTGGCCTCAGAACTGGAGTTGGTCCTCGGGCGCAGCACTGTGGCTGCCCACTGCTCCTAAGTAACTAGGATGGGTCAAATGCAGAGGACAAATTACCCCACGGGGTTCAACAAAGTATATCTTATCCTACACCCTTCCTCTCGTCCCGCGCAGAGAGAATGTGGGAGAAACAGAGCAGGCCGCGCATGCCTTTTCTGTCCGACACGCACGGCCGCGGTGGTAGCATGACGGCTAGCGCACGTCCGCGTCGCACACCTGCAGGATACAATAAATCCATCAGGGCCGTACGCCGGGCTCCCCAGGTGGAGGACCCTCGCCCCTCTCTGTGAACCGGGGCCCCCACCCGCAGCAGGGCAGGCCAGGCAGAGCACCGCCAGGTGCGGGAGCAGATCAAGGAGAGGCCAAAGTCGTTATTATTCAACTAGTGGAAGGAAACTCCCGTGAAAGAGGCAGCAAGGGGTCGAAGGTCAACTGTCTTAAGTCGTTTGAGGGGTGGAAACGGGCGTAGGAACGACGTGCATTGGACTTCTCTCGCTCTCTCTCTCCTCCACAGAAACGGGGGGGGGTGGGGGGGTCTGGTTATTAATGGAGCTCAGGTGTGCGGAGGAGAGAGAGAGAGAAGGCCCGGTGGCAGAAAAAAGGCAGGTTTTTGGGTAATGTTTACCTGAGGGGAGCGGGGGCGGGGATCTCCCCCCCGCACGCGGCGCGGAGCGGCGCGGCAGGGTCACCCTCCAGATGGCGGCCCGCCGCAGCTCCCGCTACCGTTCAGCGGAACGTTCCGGAAGTGACCGCTCCTTGCCTTCCCAAAAAAAAAAAAAATACTGCTGAGCGTGCGCTTTCTCCAGCATAAGGCAGTCTCCACATAGGCTACCTGGCAGTCTGAGTCTGTTCTTTCTGCTCACAGTCCTGCACTGGCGGTGCCTTGTGAACGTGGATCTGAGAGCAGAGAGTTAAAGGTGCGGTTCTCATCCCGCTGCCGAAGAACCACACCGTGGATTTAACGGCAGACATGTTCAAATGAAAATATTTTTCATATTCATTTCACTGCTAGAAGAACACACAGAATGATCCTAGAAGTCACCATTTCCCCTCTCACATTGTTGCACTAGAACTAGAACGCATAACTAGAACTAGAGACTAGAACGCATAAGAAAGACAAAGTATGCTTTGCCCACCCCTCTGTCTACCTACTGGACACTCTTGAGGTTGGAATTTTTTTGGTTAGTTTTCTTTCTTTTTTTAAAATCTTTGCTCAGGGAAATAGACTTTGTGGATTTTGGATCATCGGTGTTCGGACTGAGCACTCCCTATTTCCAACGGTTTTCCGACGCCTGTCTCTTTAACCGAGTCTCTGTAGTGCCCTGTATCTGTGACGGACAGGGATTAACAATACAGTGCTATGCTTGGCACCTTCACAAAGAGAGTGAGAGAGAGAGAGAGAGAGAGAGAGAAGAAGAAATAAAACAGACTGACACTAGCAAGACATAGACGACGCCTGAGTTTTTTTGTGTGTGTGTGTGTGTGTGGAGAAGTGAAGGACAGAGGTGCGTGTGAGAGGGAGAAACAGCGGATGCTGGAACGATCTTCGGGGAGACAAAGCAAACCATCACAAATGGAAAGACTGGAACGGGGAGAGAGTTCAGAGGGAGCCGTCCGTCCCCCCCCCCCCCCCCCCGCCCCCCTCCCCTCCCCCCCCCCGCTGCTATTAAATACAACACATGAATGGCCGTGGAGCCAGTCACACATCTTGGCCACTCCTTTTTTTGGCTGACTTTAGCGGGAGGAAGGTGAGCGCGCAGATGTTAAAATCCGCGCCGGAGAGAGCGCTCACGGCTGGAAGCCTTCCTGAAGCCGAACAAAAAGAGAAAATGAATAATTAATCCGAAGTCCGCCCGTAGACGTGCCCTTTCGTCCACCCCGTAACGTTATCTTCTTCTTCCACACCTGCTCTGGGTTTTTTTTTTTATTTTAAATAAGAAGGTTACCTCAAGGCCCGGTTTTTACTATTATAGGATGAGGAAATGACAGATTTTCTTATCCCACAGATTAGAGAACCATCCGCGTATTTCAGCCCGTAAGTCTGAAAAGTGCAGAAAAGACGACCACAGGAACTTTTTTTGTGCAGCCTCTGTGCTGTTGTTTTTTTTCCCTCTCCATGATTTGCAGCGATCGCCTTCACTGCTTTGGGAGAGGAGGAGTAAATATCTGTCCTCTCGGCCGTCCCAGGGCAATAAAACCGTTATCGTCTGCTGTCCCCTCGAACGCGGCCCGAACCGAAATCCCGCTCGGACTACCTCCCGCTGTAAATCGAAACAAAGCGGTTCGGTTTGACCCCCCCGGCGCGAGGTGCGGAAAGAGCGCGGTTTCAGAGACGCCGCGGACGCAGTGGAAATATTTACCGGGAGAAATTAACGAGCGTTTAAGTGGAAGACTTCCTCTGCGGTGTTCACGTGTTCCGAGCCGCTGACATCCATGTTCGAGCGACCCTCCGAAAACAAACAGGACGCGTCGGGATCAGAGCGTGGCTCTGCGTGTTTAATGTAAAGGAGGGAACACGCTTCCCCTGCGTTTCAGCTGACTGGAGAGTTTTGCTGTGCAGAAAAAGCACTTCAGACATACAGCAGCTAGTGCTGCAGATGCAGGATTATTGTTTTCTGAGGAACATAACATCAACATATTTACCTAATTTTCATCAAATAAAAATCCAATGCATCGCCAGAAAACTCCAAAATATGTTTGCCATTGATGTTGTCAAATCTTTTTTTTTTTCTTTTCGTTTGTTTTGGCATTTTCAGAAGTTAATTCTTTATCTGGCAAGACTTGGAGATTAATGTCTGGTCTCAATCTCTAGAACCGTATAGCCTGCTGTTCTGAATCCTACACTATGAGGGACTCTGAATAAAAATAAAATAAATATTTTTTTTAAAATATTATTTTCACTGCAACATGTTTTGTCATGCAAGACACTTGGATTATGTTAAAAAAAAAATCCAAAATTTTTTCTATCAGGTCTCATGAGGATAGTAGATATGTTCAAGTCACTGGCACTGTCTGTGCGATAAGGTAAAAGAAAAATTGTTCGGCTCCACCATGAACTTTAATGTGCGGGGAACTGCGAGGAACGTTAATGGGGGGGGGGGCAAAGAGCCAAAACAAACAGAAACACTAACGGTGAACCCCGGGGCCACAGAATGCCAGAGGAAGGGCCTTTGGGGCGAGGAGCCGAACGCGGCTAAAACGCGGCCCTTGGTGCGATCTCACCTCACCCTGTTATGGCCGAGCGTTAGTCACGCACAGATGTTTCAGGAGCCCAGCGTGCGGGATGGAGTCACGGACGAGCGCACTCTGGTGTGCTTCGCACTCTGTAATCAGTCCCGTTCAATGAGTACAGCTGCTGAAGCAGTTTCCTAAAAATACTCTGGGGGTTTATAAATTAGGAAGTTGCATTTAAATATATAATTTCTTTTTTTTTTTTAATGGCGAATAAGAGGAGTAGCATTACGTCTTGTGGACGCCGTAAATCAGCGTGTGTACTTCTCCACAGCGCTTTGATGGCAGCCAAGGAGTTATTTATTTATTTCCCCCTCTCAATCTTCTGGGAGGCGAGAGTGAATCTTCCGCAGCGTAGAGAGAGAGAGAGAGAGAGAGAGAGAGAGAGAGACACAGAGGGTCGTCCGACACTGTGACTCACCGGGTTTGGAAAAATATTGTAACCATCAAGTGGAGTCATAAACAAATGGGTGAGCCGTGGTCGTAAATGAGATTAATTTTTAGGATCAAAGGGGAAGTAATGGGGTGGGCGGTGGGGGTGGGGGGGCGGTGGGGAGTGGGGGGAGGGGGGGCTGCTGGGTGGGGTGGGTTGGGAGCAGCAGTGTGGGGCCCAGAACCCAGACCGCTCCGAGCCTCCAGCGCCTCTAACTCGAGCGTAACGTGCACCGTAAATCCAAATCAGTGGTTGGGAGAAGAGCGAGTAGATCCGGAGTAAATCACCAGGTCGGGCCGTGTGAGAACCCTCCTCCCGGGAACCCAGGAGGTTCTCTGGAAGCGGTCTGGGGTCACGGTGGAACGCTGCGGCCGAATCCAACAGAACCCGGGCTCTCTTTCCATTGGTGTCGCTACGGAAACGCGTGACGTGTCTACTGACACGATCGCAACGCACCGAATCGGCATCTGGGCTGTGCTGGGCAGTGCCTTACTGAAATAAATCTCGCTGAGCATGTTTGCATCCAGGCAAAAATATTGCTGTCAATAATAATACTGTTAAGTGATTCTGAATCAACCAAATTAACATCTTATTCAGAACAAAGTGCAAATGCAGTAGGCATCAATTTAGCACAGAGACTATCAATATTGATTGACTGTGCTGATGGTACTGTGAGCTTGATTTTGTCCGATGTTATAAGTAAGGTGTGTCAATGTCACTGTCTTTCATGCTACTGTCTTATTTGTATTTGCAACTAAAGCGAACATCATGTGGCAAAACAAATACTTCAAACTATGTTGTGTGACAATAAAGAATCATGGATCTTCAGCAATGGTGGGATTAGCAAGATGCAGTTTCTATACTTTTTTTAGGGTAACAGATTGAGGGTGTGGGTGGGGCTAAGGTGTTTCTTAGAAGTGGGAATGAGGGGTCAGAAAGACCAGCAGATGGGATTGGTCAGACACGCTGTGTGAAAGTGATCAGATTTATAAAAGAAAAGCAGGAGGTCAGAACCTCCGTGTAACGGGTACTGCAGTGAGACAGTATGACCAAGCACACCGGGCCAAAGTCAATAATTTGATTGGTCTGATGCTACATTTACTCTGTACATGGATATGTTTATAGTCAGACCAGCATTTTTTGGAAAACTCAGTATATGGCCAAACACAAAAGTTGCAGGGGAAGTTACAAAAGCCTGTTAGTAATTTACATGGGGGGCGAGAGGGAGTGGTCGTAAACATTGCGGGAACGAATGGGAGTGGTTCAAGGGGAAGATGGGTGTGGCCATTTCATTTTGCTAGGGTGGGTGGGAGTGGTTCCAGGAGCAAATTTCAATGGTCAAAAAAATATTGTAGTGGTGGGTGTGGGAGTGGTCAGGAAGGCTTCTGGAGTGGGTGGGAGTGGTCAGGAATGTTTCTGGAGTGGGTGAGAGTGGTCAGGAATGTTTCTGGACAGGGTGGGAGTGGTCAGGAATGGTTGTGAATTGGGTGGGAGTGGTCAGGAATGTTTCTGGAGTGGGTGGGAGTGGTCAGGAATGTTTGTGGAGTGGGTGGGAGTGGTCAGGAACATTTCTGGACAGGGTGGGAGTGGTCAGGAATGGTTGTGGATTGGGTGGGAGTGGTCAGGAATGCTCCAGGAGTGGGAGGAGTGGGTGGGAGTGGTCGGGAAGGCTTGTGGAGTGGGTGGGAGTGGTCAGGAATGCTCCAGGAGTGGGTGGGAGTGGTCAGGAATGTTTATGGAGTGGGTGGGAGTGGTCAGGAATGTTTATGCAGTGGGTGGGAGTGGTCAGGAATGTTTATGGAGTGGGTGGGAGTGGTCAGGAATGCTTGTGGAGTGGGTGGGAGTGGTCAGGAATGTTTATGGAGTGGGTGGGAGTGGTCAGGAATGTTTATGCAGTGGGTGGGAGTGGTCAGGAATGTTTATGGAGTGGGTGGGAGTGGTCAGGAATGTTTATGGAGAGGGTGGGAGTGGTCAAGAATGCTTGTGGAGTGGGTGGGAGTGGTCAGGAATGCTTGTGGAGTGGGTGGGAGTGGTCAGGAATGCTTGTGGAGTGGGTGGGAGTGGTCAGGAATGTTTATGGAGTGGGTGGGAGTGGTCAGGAATGTTTCTGGAGTGGGTGGGAATGGTCAGGAATGTTTCTGGAGTGGGTGGGAGTGGTCAGGAATGTTTCTGGAGTGGGTGGGAGTGGTCAGGAATGTTTCTGGAGTGTGTGGGAGTGGTCAGGAATGTTTATGGAGTGGGTGGGAGTGGTCAGGGACTCCGTGGAGTAAGCTGGCCAGTCTGGAGCTCCAGAGGCACGGTCGGCCGGTCTTCCTGGCCAGGGAGAAATGAGTAACACACGGCTCCTGTGTGGTCAGGGGGAAGCGCGGTCACCGCGGTGGTGAAAGGCACGCGGCTCTCCGGCCAACCGTCGTTTCCAGGGCGACGCCCACCGTCGCCAGAGCGGCGGGTATTTTTTTGGGGCCGCGCGAGGAAGAAAAAAAAAGAAAGAGCGAAAAGATTTTGCGAGAAAGGTCGCATTTGCATAGAGGGGCAGGAAATTCGATAAGCAACGATTTCTGCGTGGAATTCACGGGGGTTCTGACTCGAAGACCAGCCAGGAACCCACCCCCCCCCCCACCCCCCACCCCCGCCTGCCCATCCCCCGTAATGGATTTTCAATGGTCTGACACCAGCGAAGCGGGGAACGGGGAAAGCAGAAAATCATTACCTTCATATTGACAGACCTACCGTGCCCATTTCAGTGACATTGATCTGACAAGGTTCATTAATTTGGCTTCGTCAAATGATATTTAATGCTTCATTTTCAGCTGGCATACTGAAGAACGTTCTGCTGATTCTGGTAGCCCGTACAATATAACGTATAGCCTTTGACCAAAAGTGAAAACTCAAAGTGCTATTTGGAAACTGTGACAATGACTGGTTTTCTAATGATGACAATATAAAAACTATGATGTCAGGGTTAAGGCATTCATTTTCGTAGGTTAGCGTCTGAACGATTCACATCAGGGCGATGTTTTTAATGCGAGCCCAACATTCATCTCCATGTGTTAAACTCGAGACATTAAGATATTGCCGTACAATCGAAACAACATGTTATCTCAAAATAGGTTCCAGTCCAGGCGAATTCATCAACGTCACGTAGGGCCCTAGCAAATCACGACCGCTGAGTAAATCATCTTTGCCAAGTCTGGCTTAATCTTCTCCTTATCGTTACGCCGCGATATTTCAGCATTAAGCCTACGCAGACCCTGGAGCAGCTGGACCCGCAGAGACTGCAGGAATGGGAGCTCGGATCCAGCCTGCGTTCATGAGGATAACTCCAAGCAGCAGCAGCAGCAGCAGATTCTCCATGTTGGCTTGTCTCAGAAAATAAAGCGCAGAGACTCAGATGGAGTCTGGGTGGGGGGGGGGGGGGGGGGGGGGAAGGGGCGTAGGTTCTGTCTAAATTATATTTTTGTTGAGAAAAAAAAGAAAAAGAAAAAAACCTTCTGAAGATGGGCTAGCAGTTTGAGATTGAGAAGCTCAGTCTGTAGCCATTGGGGGGGGGGGAGTTTGGGGTGGGTAAGGGCTGTGGTTTTTCTTTTGGGGGGGGGGGCAATCTATTTTAGAAACCGAAAATAAATACCCTGTCAATTTAGCGGAGGGGCGGATGGGGGCAAAATGAAAGCCCCTCTCGACTCTTCACGGCGTGAGGTAATTGCAGACCAGGAGTCGGCTGACGTCGGATCGCCAATTAAGACAGACTGACAGCGCCCGGGAAGAGGAGACGGAGAGAAGGAAACTGTTTATAAAACACGCAAGCACATGAAAGGAGATTGTGGAGCTCCCATTTCAGGGTAATCATTTTGTTTTGAGGGAGTGGGCAGCAGAGAGGCGGGCGGGATGGGGGGAGGAGTGGGGGGGGGGTGGGGGGGGGGCGCTTTTAGCATCCGACTTGATGCTCGTTGAACCCGGTTCTGAGCTGTTGTTCTAACCACAAACGGAGCGAGGGAACAGGGGAAGATGGAGAGCGCGGAGAGAAAGAATAATAGGGTGTAATATCCACCGAGGTGTTTTCATAGCCGCCGCGGGGAGGGGGGGAGCAGCGGAAAGGCGCTGTTCGCTCACCCCTCTCACCCTCCCGGCCCTGGTGCTAACGCCATTCATACTCACAACATTAAAACGCCAGCAAGGCCGACAGCTCTCTGTGTGCCCGCCTGCCCAGACCCTCACTGCGGCCATCCTCCTCCCCTCGGTCATGCACACACACACACACGTGCGCACATGCTCACACACACTCACACACACACACACACACGCACGCATGTACACCTATACACACCCACAAACACACATACACACACACACACACTCACACACTCACACACACACACACACACACGCACGCACACACTCACACACACACACACTCACACACACATACACACACACACACACACACACTCACACACACACACACACGCACGCACACACTCACACACACATACACACACACGCACACACTCACACACAACACACGCACACACTCACACACACACACACACACTCACACACACGCACGCACACACTCACACACACACACACACTCACACACACATACACACACACACACACACTCACACACACATACACACACACGCACACACTCACACACACACACTCACACACACATACACACACATACACACACACACACACACACACTCACACACACATACACACACACACACACACACACACATACACACACACACACACACATACACACATATATATTTTATCAGAAACAATAAACAAGCCACAAGTTTCCACATTCAGAAATCTTGAGTAGATTTTGGCCTGCAGTAGTACCAGACCCTTGATATCCTTTAAGTGATACTTAATGGTTGAAGTGTATATGTGTGTATGCAGGTGTGTGTGTCTAAGTGTGTGTGTGTGTGTGTGTGTGTGCATGCACTAATGCAGGCTTGTTTACAGTGTTTGATAGCGCAGCCTCTTTCCTTGGAAGATAAAGAGTATTTCATCTCCCCCATGGGTTGCTGCAGCAGTGAAAGAGAACACCTCATACTTGCGGGAAGGAAGAAAAGTTGAACTAACTGGGCACTGAATCGCATTGGAAGGGCTGACGGGGGGATGCGCTGGGGGACACTGCAGCACTCAGCTTTCAGCTGCGCAAAATTAAACGGATCAACCGGCTCCTCGTTAGCGCTGTCAGATAATGGAGAGGACCTGGATGTCTCCTCCCGCTGGAGTAAGAGTGAGAGGCAGGCCCAGGCCTGGGAGCACACAGAGGCCAGGGGGTTAGCGGGCTGAACAAAATGTCTTAAACAGAGAGCTCACCTTCGGGTCATCGTAGCTGATACTGGTGCTGCGAGCTGAGAATTTTCCCCCTTTCTAAATCACAAAACAGACGCTGGATTCGACGCTCTCGGGCAGCGGCCCATCAGTGAAGGGGAGGGTTCGTTGGGAATGTGAGGAGGAATGTTTGGAGAGGGAAAGGGTTTGGAAAAGTCCTGCCGCACTGCCCTGCTCTGCACCTGACCCACCTAAAACCCTCTCTAATCCACTTAAAATGCGACACGATCCAGAGAGGTGAAGAAAGCAGCCAAATTACATTTGCAAATTTGTGCAATATGGCTGGACGACCAGGGCGTGGGGTGGGGGGGGGGCATGTAGGGGTAAAGCCAACAGTTACACCATTTCAGAAGGAACAGGGGAAGCACCAGATCTGGGTCAAACACGCATTTGTTTTGGATTCAAATACTTTTCTGTGCTCTGTTGATCTTGCCTGGTGTAATTGAGCCTGCCAATATAACCAGAAGGCAGGGTTTGCACTTTTTGAGAGTATTTCATTGGTGTATTCCAATACACCAGGCAAGATCAGTGAAGCACAGAAAAGTATTTGAATCCAGAACAAATACGTATTTGACCCAGGTCTGCGATGCACAGGTCAGAAACAGCGCCGTAGAGTCAGGAAACTCATCAGTCAGGAAATGGCTGCTTCAGGGAGGGGGCTTGGTGATTGGGGCGGGGCGGGATGGGACGGGGGGACTGTTTCAGTAAGCGAATGCAAATCCGAGGCAGTGCGAGAGTCCCTCGCTGATTTTCGGGAGCCTCGCAGTGAAATCCTTTGTTTCCCCGGCGGAATGTGCCGGACACTGGAGAACTGTAATTAGGAGCGTGGGGTGGAAAACGGTTCCCTCTCTCTCTCTCTCTCTCTCTCTCTCTCTCTCTCTCTCTCTTCCTCCCTCTCTCTCTCTCTCTCTCTCTCTCCCTCTCTCTCTCTCTCTTCCTCCCTCTCTCTCTCTCTCTCTCTCTCTCTCCGGGCTGAGAGCGTCGGGCCGAATGCAAATGCGGCCCGCCAGAAATTATACGCGGCGAGCGCCAGACACCAGCCGCGGGAATTCAGCCCCACGTTCCAAAGTTTGGGAGGAGGAGAAAACAAAAAAAACAGAAAAAGAAAGCAAAAAAAAAGTAAAGAAAATAAACACAAATAAGTCCTCTGCCAGATACGGAGGCACTGATGGGTTTCGCAGGATGGGCCGGTGCCCGCCGGCCCTCCGGAAAGGCACGGAAGGAACGGCGCGTTCTCGACCCGAAAACCGAGCCCCGGCCGAACTCACGGCCGGACAGGGGACGGCCATTTCGCCCCGCTGGCTCCCGACGGACAGATGTGTAAATATAGAGCGGCGTCCGTTCGGAACGCAGCTCTGGAACGAGCCCGTTAGCCTCCGCTCTCCCGCTGACCGCCGCGTTCGGCGGACGAGTTCGCAGGATGGAAATCTCGCTGGGTCAGCTGTCCGCAGGAAGCGCCCCCCCTCGGCGTCCGCGCTGTTCCTCGCCCATCCTGTCGCGGGGGGATATTTTCCGTTGAGGGGGGGAGAGGGAGGTTGGGGGGGGGGGGGGGGGCAAGGCTGGCCCCACGCGCTGCACCGCGGCGGGACCCGTGCCACCGTACCCGCGCGGGGCGGGGCGTGGCGACGGCAGCAGTTTAAATTCGACTTCTCCTGCGGTGATCTCTTGGAACGAAGGGAAACATCTGCACCTTACGTGAGAGAGACGGAGTTTCTTCCCATCTGCCGCCAAGTCCTGATGGGGGGGGGGGGGCTGGTGGAGGGGGCTGGGGGGGGGGGGGGGGGGGGGCGTGGGCAGGCACTGACAGCTGCACCCCAACCGGTCCCAGATGTTTCTGTTTGGTAAATGTGTCTGGTTGTTTGTTAGGAGCCGGACGGGCTTTGATCCCCTCCCAGGTGACTTGGGTTTGATACATCGTTTTGGGGGGGGGGGGGGGGGGGGCAGGGGGCGGGGTGGAGGCGGGTGTGGGGGCGCGTGTCGGAAGCATGGGGAACCTCAGAAAGGGGCTCCCTGGGCGCTGTGGCTACGACGACGGAGCGGCGTCCCCCACATGAGAGGAACCGCCTGACAGCCATGTCCGCAAACGCCCCCCCCCGGCCCGTCCCAACGGCTTTCATCAGATCCCGCAGAACCCTCTGCAGAGGCAGGAGCCCGTTCAGAGCATCCCGTTTGGGCCATCCTGTTTGGACCATCCTGTTTGGACCATCCTGTTTAGACCGTCCCGTTCAGACCGTCCCGTTCAGACCGTCCCGTTCACAAGCGCACCGCCCGCTTCAAAAGGACTGCGGGACGTGCGAAATAAGAGTTATTAAACGCTTTAGAGAAAGGGAAGCTTTGTTCTTGCGTTGCCTATAAAATCTGTCACAGCCACTGCAAATGTGCAAACCCCCCACCCACCCCGCCCCCCTCCTCCCCCCGCCCCCCCCCCCCACTCCAAAAAAAATAAACAGACTGCATAGCGACGTTAATGTGTTCTGCAAACGTGCGTCGGGCTCCGTTTCATCTCCATCCTGAAATACTGCTGCAGACGCATCGGGGCTAAGTATTATAGCCCTGTTCTCCCTGGAAACCAACCGCATCGTAAATAAAAAAAAATTTCACCCCCCTCAAACGACCCCCACCCCCCTGCTGAAGTCAAATATGATTTTCCGCAGTAATACAGTAATACATCCAGTTGTGAGGCCAGTCGGCTGCTCGCATGTAAAATCAGAGCAAGGATCTGGTGACCGTGTGACCGCGCCTGCTGCCTCCTCGCTCTGGGGCTGTTTGGACAGGGCCCGTGGGGACGTCCAGCCCTCCCTCAGCTACTCTGGATTTTTCTGAGGGGTTTTTTGGGAGGGGGGTGGGGGTGGGAGGGTGGGGGGGGGGCATTTTAGGAATCAGCGTGCACCGGAGCGGAACTTCAAAAATAAATGTGCTGTTTATGGACCGGGACGAGTTCTGAGGGCCGGGGGGTGGGGTGGGGTGGGGTGGGGGTTGGGGGGCGGGGGCCCGGTTTCCTCTGAACATCTGAGGGGCCCCCGTCAGGAGGGGTCCCCCGCTCTGGTAGCGGGTCTTAATGAGGCGCCGTGGCCCATCGCTCCCCGCGCTCGAAATAAAAACACCCCCCCAGTGCCGCCAATCGCGCCGCGAACACCCTCAGCCGGAAGGAGCTGAGGGGAGCGGGGGGGCGATGGGGGGAGATTAGCAGTAATCCCGCGACGGGAAGAGAGGGTGGGAAAGCAAACACCGGGAGCGCTCAGGTCGGATCTCGCCGCTCCCCTCACTGGCCGGGGAGCACCTGGAACTGTCAGCGGGTCGTGTTTTAACCATCAGGAGCGTTTGGGCCCAACGTTGCTCTGAGGCCTGTTATTCTCCATCAGGAGTGTTTGGGCCCAACGTCGCTCTGAGGCCTGTTATTCTCCATCAGGAGTGTTTGGGCCCAACGTCGCTCTGAGGCCTGTTATTCTCCATCAGGAGTGTTTGGGCCCAACGTCGCTCTGAGGCCTGTTATTCTCCATCAGGAGTGTTTGGGCCCAACGTTGTTCTGAGGCCTGTTATTCTCCATCAGGAGTATTTGGGCCCAACGTCGCTCTGAGGCCTGTTATTCTCCATCAGGAGCGTTTGGGCCCAACATCGCCCTGAGGCCTGTTATTCTCCATCAGGAGTGTTTGGGCCCAGCGTTGCTCTGAGGCCTGTTATTCTCCATCAGGAGTGTTTGGGCCCAACGTCACTCTGAGGCCTGTTATTCTCCATCAGGAGCGTTTGGGCCCAACGTCACTCTGAGGCCTGTTATTCTCCATCAGGAGTATTTGGGCCCAACGTCGCTCTGAGGCCTGTTATTCTCCATCAGGAGTGTTTGGGCCCAACGTTGTTCTGAGGCCTGTTATTCTCCATCAGGAGTATTTGGGCCCAACGTCGCTCTGAGGCCTGTTATTCTCCATCAGGAGTATTTGGGCCCAACGTCGCTCTGAGGCCTGTTATTCTCCATCAGGAGTGTTTGGGCCCAACGTCACTCTGAGGCCTGTTATTCTCCATCAGGAGTGTTTGGGCCCAGCGTTGCTCTGAGGCCTGTTATTCTCCATCAGGAGTGTTTGGGCCCAACGTCGCTCTGAGGCCTGTTATTCTCCATCAGGAGTGTTTGGGCCCAACGTTGTTCTGAGGCCTGTTATTCTCCATCAGGAGTGTTTGGGCCCAACGTCACCCTGGGGCCTGCTATTCTGTGAGAACTTTTTCGACACACCGGCTCCCTTTGATACTTAGAACAAAATAGACGTCTTTACGGTCCATTGAACATGGTTCTTTCACAAGTATAATAACTATGAAAAAATAAAAATAATAGTGACACGTAGTTCAGGAAACAGCACGTAAATATAACCTCAAGCACACAATACTGCACATTGCTCATCTAGATCGGCATGTCCTTATTTTAAATTGAAACATTAGATTCATTACTCCTTATAGATTTCCTGGCTCGTGGGACTGAAACTGCTACCCAACGGCAGCCTCTGTTAAAACTTTGAACTTCAAAAAGAGTCACTGTCTAGCCTTTTTGTAAAAGTAGGCTAGACAGCGACTCTTCCTCCTCTGAAAATTATTTATTTATTTTTTTAACGTGAACCAGAGGCTGTTTCAGATTCAGGGCATCATGAGCCAGGAAAAGGTTCATCTTCCATGTGCATTTACATTTTAGTGGATGTGGGTGGGAGGGTTGGTTTATTCATGATCAGGTTACATATAATTTGCATGGATCTCCAGCATTTGAAGGGTGGGGGTGCAGGTTCAAACCTGAAATGCCCCACACTGCCCCCTTGGCTATGTGACTACAAATAGGCCAGACAGCCGAATAATCCCCAACCCATTCCCACCCCACCCCCATCCCCATTCCCATCCCCAGTGCCATTCCCAATCTCATCCTCATTCCCATTGCCAACCTCATCCCCATTCCCACCCCATCCCATCCAATCCCATCCCCATTCCCATCCCCACTGCCATTCCCAATCTCATCCTCATTCCCATTGCCAACCTCATCCCCATTCCCACCGCACCCCCATCCCTATTCCTACCCCATCCCATCCAATCCCATCCCCATTCCCATCCCCACTGCCATTCCCAATCTCATCCTCATTCCCATTGCCAACCTCATCCCCATTCCCACCGCACCTCCATCCCTATTCCTACCCCATCCCATCCAATCCCATCCCCATTCCCATTCCCATTGCCATTCCCAATCTCATCCTCATCCCCATTCCCACTCCCTGGGAGCACCTGAGAGTGCCTGCACTAATTCTGTAGAAACAGACGGCTGGAAAATGGCTTTGGAATCGATCAATGCACTCCAGACAGGGGTGTGTGAGAGAAACCCTAATTGGAACCATTCCAGGGTGTAAACAAAGAGGAGCCGGGTCTGAGCGAGCCCTCCCTTCGCCTGGGCGGGGAAGCCAACACTAATTTAATCTTTAAACACCTTCTCCCTCGAGCGCGTCTCAGATTTACGGAGAAAGAACATCCGTGCGGCCCGCGGGCGAGATGGGAAATGTCACCGAGAGCCGGCGAGCGAGCGGTTTGGCCTCTGTCGGCCGCGTCCCTCAGCGATTGGACGGCTCATGAAACGGTCCATTGTTGGGAGAAAACTGGGCTTTGCCTGTGAAGGAGGTTCTCTGTGGACCGGGATCAGTCTGAGTCTACGCCTGGAGCGGAGGTGTGAGAGAGAGAGAGAGAGACGCGCTGGGTCAGTGAAAATACTGCCACGGCTTTTCCACCGCACCCAAAGCCTTTGTGTGTGTGTGTGTGTGCATGTGTGTGTGTGTGTGTGTGAGTGTGTGTGTGCCTGTGTGTGTGTGTGCGTGTGTGTGAGTGTGTGTGTGTGTGTGTGTGTGAGTGTGTGTGTGCCTGTGTGTGTGTGTGCGTGTGTGTGAGTGTGTGTGTGTGTGTGTGTGCGTGAGAGAGAGCTTGTGTTCATATGTGTAATTGTGCGTGTACTGATATGTGTGTATACGTGTGTGTGTGTAAGCATGTGTTCATATGTGTGTATGTGTGTCTGTGTGTGTGCATGTGTGTTTGTGCATATGTGTGTGTATGTGTCTGTGAGCGTGTATGTGCGTGTAGCTTTGTGTGTGTGCCTGTGTATGTATGTGTGTGCCTGTGTGTGTGTGTGCGTGTGTGTGAGTGTGTGTGTGCGTGTGTGTGTGTGCGTGTGTGTGAGCGTGTATGTGCGTGTAGCTTTGTGTGTGTGCCTGTGTATGTATGTGTGTGCCTGTGTGTGTGTGTCTGTGTGTGTGTGTGTGTGTGTGTGAGTGTGTGTGTGCATGTGTGTGTGTGCCTGTGTGTGTGTGTGTGAGTGTGTGTGTGCGTGTGTGTGTGTGTGTGTGTGTGTGAGTGTGTGTGTGCGTGTGTGTGTGTGCCTGTGTGTGTGTGTGTGAGTGTGTGTGTGCGTGTGTGTGTGCGTGTGTGTGTGTGCGTGTGTGTGTGTGCGTGTGTGTGTGTGTAAGTGTGTGTGTGAGTGTGTGTGTGCGTGTGTGTGTGTGTGTGAGTGTGTGTGTGCGTGTCTTGTACCTTTGACTTTACCTTTGACCTTTGCATCCAGAGCCACCCATCGTCCTCTCATAAAATGTCATTCTTCACAGAGAAAATGTATTTTTAAAAACACAGCTCAGATTTGTGAAGTTTTCTCAGGGAGCTCGGCTTCCCTTTTTTCCCCACCGCTGTCCCGCTGTCCCCTCCCCGGTCAGCGATTCAGGTGGGGGGTGTTTGGCCCCCCTCCAGAATGTGCCAGCCTGCTGGGGGAAAACAGCCAGCCAATCCCAGGACTCCAGTCTGGGACCAGGGCTCCTGCCGTTAGCTTCCCAGCACACCGATGCGCTGGAATATTATTTACTGTGAGGTCAGCGCTGAGGTCACACTGCACAGTTTCCATGGAGTATTTTGGGCCCCGCCCCCTCCTCCATGCCCCTCCTCCTTCCACCCATTCCTATATGCTCTTTGGAAAAATGCATTTCACAGGGAGTTAACCTTCTGGTGCCTTCCATTTGGGGTCTTACCCGGAGGTCAGTTGGGGGGTGGGGGGGGTGGAGGGGTTCCATGATGGAAAGCTGATAAGGAAATTGAGGAAGGAAATGACGTAAAATATGGGGAGCAGTCCAGAGCTATTCTGGTTCAAACAGTGTGCTGGCAAGATGCGTAACATATGCATAACCTAAAAGTCAAAGCATCACAGTTATGTCCCATAACATGTCCAAAAATTAGGATCTCACAACTGATGTGGGTACATATCTCATATAACTGGTACATAGCTGTATACTGTACATTTCTTATAGCCAAATTTCTATTCATAACATGACATAATTAAAATTTGTTTTATTTATTACAGTGCAAAAAATTCCAGTACTTGTGAAAGAATATAATTGGAGGGGTTTGTTTTATGCTCATGGAAAATTAATCTGTCCAAGCAGATCTTTACACATATGCGCTATTGTTCGCACTGTTTTCTTTAAAATAAAATTTATAACTAAACACTAAGTCCTGGAAAGCCCTGCAGAGCTGGCAATTTTCCTGTATCATCTTTTATACACACATTTTGGATTTCCTAAAAATGTATTTCATGAGCAGTTGTTGATGACTTCATTTGGAAATGTTTATGCCTAATATATGGCTGCCATTAATAAGTTTAACAGTTATCATGAGAATATGAAGATAATGTGCTTCCAAAATTATGCACCTGTTACCATTTATTTATCACTCAGAATTGAAGAGTAACTGAATTGCCATAAACACGTTCCTTTTTAATTGAAATTGATTGCTGAAATGCGATTCAGTACCTAAAAGCTAAGGCTGTATAATTACCTCTTTTGTGTGAAAAATGGTTCATTTCCATTACCATTTTATCCTTATATATATATATATATATATATATATATATTTTTTTTTTTTTTTTTTTTTTTTTTCTTTTTTTTTTTACTTGGGTCAAACTCTACCACACTTCCCCAAATATGTATGATGCAAATATGCTCTGGAGCAAACTCACAGCATGACGATGACCTCACAAACTTAGGAAATGGAGGGAAGAGCGGGTCATGGGGACATGACACGAGACAGGAAGAGCACTACAAGAATCACAGTCACACAATCCTGCAGGACTCATGACTCTACATTACTCTTACTGATTTTTGTAGCAGACACCAATAAAAAGAGCAACTTACACAGCTTACAATTTTATAACGTGCAGTCTCACAGCTGGACATTAATTATTTTGTAGCTTTCAAAATCGCGGAACAGCGGTGTCCTTTACAAGATTCGATCCAGGAAACCGCTTCTTAGATCATTTCACTAGCTGCAAAACATCTTGCACTGTTCAAAAAAGGTCTGCCATAATGCATCAAGTTAAGAGGTGTGTGGTGGCCTAACACAAACAGCACCGCCATGGCGATGTAAATATGTTTGTGTCTCCAGTAGCATGCAGAAGCCAGTGGCCCAGTGACGCACTGTCTGTGCACACCTCTGTCTCTCCTAAGAAACTTTCTGACAAAGGGGAAGTTATTCTGAGAACCAAGAGGACAGTGGCAAATGAACAATTCCACAAGCTCCACGTAAAATACTGGTCAAAAAAAAAGAAAGAGTCAGAAGAAAGGGAAGGCCCCAGATCTTTGCGCCACCTTTCCTTTCTTTCATCTGAGTCCCACATCGGCGTTCATTCTCCGCTCTCCAAACCCCCGCCCCCCCCCCCCCCCCAAAACAAAAAAAAACAAACAGAACCAGACCTAAGAAATACCCGCACCAAAGAGCCTGCCCTTCATCTGAATTAGCACAAAATGCACAGACCTCTCCGTGGCCCTTAATTTATCACAGGGCGCTGAGATGGGGGGTCCCGGGCAGAGCTGCTTTTCTCCAGGAGGCATCCTTTAGCGTACGCCGGGGAGACGGGAGGGATTCTCTCCCAGGATCAAGGCCAGGTCGCCTTTGTCTCTCCGCTTTAGGGGTCCCGGGCACCAGTGCGTCTCCATGACATCTAATGCAAGGCCGTTTGTTCTCGTTTTTTTTTTTGTTGTTGTTGTTGTTAAAGAACCAACCCAGAACACATCTCTCTCTCTCACTCTCTCTCTCTCTCTCTCTCTGTCTCTCTCTCTCTCTCTCTCTCTCTCTCTTTAAGGCCTGTGTTTTTACTACTTTGTTTTACAGCTGGTGTTAAACAACGTGCAGCCTGAGGGTTCCTGAAGAACTACTTATTAGATAAGGAACCCGGTATAAATCACCCAGCCGGGATCTGGCACTGAGGACCGATGTCTGTGGGCGACACTCCTAATTCTTTCCGTGTGTTTGGGTGGGGGGGGGGGGGGCTGGGGGGTTGCCAGGGGGACAGAGAGCTATCACGTGTCCAGTCCCCAACCCTGTCCCCTCTTTCAGTCCTCTTTATTTCTCTCTTTCTGCCCCAGATTCCTTCTAAAGAGAGGAATGTCCTGACTAACCACGGGGTTCAGCAGAACAGGAGTGCATGGAGAGAGGTGAACTCCTATATTTACTTAACTGGCATAGGCAGACAATAAAACAGCTTTTATGGGCCCCTCCCCAAGGCTTGTATCATTACTAATTAAAATGTATGTATGTACCTCAGTTGGGAAAACTTTATAAGGACATAAGAAATGGATGAATCGCTCTCTTTCTGTAAATCTGTGCATTTCATATACATATATACATTTTTGTTCACTTTTTTTATACTTTTCATGGGCCAATTATACATTATGGAAATTTGATATTAAATTAATAAGAAATTGGTATGAAGATGATTTGCATGTGTTCACATATTCCACATTACTCCCGCATTTTCTGTTGTGGGTGTTACACAACAGAAGGAAATGATTATAAATTGTGTTTTAAATCACGATATAATACAATCACAGATACTGAGAAAAGTGGGAAGTGCTGGTTTTTCACTCTTAAATCAGGCTGCCTATATTACAGTAATGAGTTTCAGACACACGGTTGGTCGGAAATACACTTTCTTTTGTTAAATCAGGAGAAGTTCATTTTATTTTACTCTGCCTCCAGCTAATTATTAGATACATCTGTCAACAAGGCAGCACTTAGACCAGCAGTAAAGCTGAAATATTGTTTTAATGATGATATGCACATTTCTATTTCCCTTAGAGAATTTCCATAGATTACATTTTTTCCGGATTTCATGAAAAAAAAGTCATACTTGTGTAATATTTAGCATTACGTCCACTCAACCACAGAATAAGAAGGTATCTCTGACATGCAACTGCAATTCAACAAAGTAGTTTAAAGCCTAAACCTATATGCAATATCATTTTGCAGTCTTTCCCTTTTAAATCAACACATTAAACCTGCAATACAATGTAAATACAAATTTCATTTGTTTAACTGTTTTCTGTAAAATGTTGAAAATGTATATGTAATAGAACAGAAATAGAGCAAATGGAGTTCTTTTGAACAAGCAGACATGCTCGGATCTGACTGACCAGCAAAACGAGCCAGGCTGTGTGGAGTCCCACCAACTCCTCAAATGTAAGGAAAGCATAACACTTCTTTCGATATTATATTTAAATCCTTAGACTGCTTTTTCTGATTTTAAAATTAATGTCTTATTTTCACATTGCATGATGAACTCCAAGCATTAGACAAACAAATATTAGCTTTTAGTCATATAAACATCCCATGTCAATCAGAGTTTTCCAGTCTCTTTACCCAGGCAGAGAGCAAGCCTGACCTCTAGTGGCAGCACAAATCAATCGCAATAAAAATGTTGACTGTCAAAGTTTGGAGCATTGTCTCAAAAGGCATTTCATTCGTATTAAAATAGGATGTTCATGCAAACACAGACTTGAAGAAGCAGTATTTCGTTTAAACAGAAAGCACATTTTATACAACGTCCCTAATTTCTATCTACTTACATAAAAAAGACAGCCTGAACAGCATGTAAATGGCACTTAAATGCACCACGTCCACGCAGTGCGACCACAGCATACACATACGGCGTTCATCTTCTCTCACCTTCTGCACGGCGAGAGACGTGAAAAGCGTGTTAATTGCACATAGCAGCCGCGTTTTTCGACCAATGACGTTTCTGTTTCAAAAAAAAAAACAAAGGCTAACTGATATGTCTCAGCGGTTTCCAGTCTCATTTCAGTCAAGAAAGTTTTTAAGTATGTCGAAACCACATGTATTTCAAGCCACGGCTCAAGAAGAAGAAACTTTTTTTTTTTTTTCCTGGGGAGGACGTGCTGGGTGCCTCAGCTGTCCCGTCTCCTCTCCAGACACGAGGCCCTTGGTTTCCATCGCCTCGCTGGAGCCCAAAGTTCCCACAGCGCTGCGCATGGACACTGACTGACAGAGTCAGCATCATTTCACAGCGATGTGATAATAGACACCAGAGCATTTTAGGAGCAGCCCCCCTCGCAGCAGTTACATTAGACAGCGGTTGTGGGGGGACCTTGTGAGTCTGTGGCCTCCAGAACATTCTTCAGCCAAACCGCAGATTGCAGGGGCTGTTTTTGTCAGTTCCGAAGACCCTAAACAGACTAGTTTCTGGAGAAAAACCAACAAAAGCAGAATGCTTGTAAACCAAGCATGTTCTATTTTTAGGTAAGGTGGTATTCTCGCTGCAAGTCCCTCATTGGGCTTCCTCCATAATCGTGCAACACAATCCCTGGATACTGAGCACTGGCAAAGTCCAATCGTTCAAACATCAGCAGAGTCTTTTTACTCAGACCACGTCTCTTCTTAAAACCTCTAATGGTACACGCGGTCTGCTGTGCTGCTCTTCACTCTGTAATTCACAGATACTGTGCATCTGAGGGCTGCACTTTTAGCAAAGCTGGAGCAAGCGGACGTCAGGGATCTGAGGAAGGGGACAGCCTGCCGACTGAAGCCCTCCCCCCCTGGGCAATGCTATGATGTCACCAGCACCTGTCTCACAGCTTCAAATGTATAACACATCACTGCATCAGGAATTGGATCTCTAGTTGGACCTACCAGCTGGGTGGCTACCAACACCCAGTTTTTTTTCTTTTCTTACACTTCTGTGATGCAGTGTTAGTTTTCACGGGCTTGCAGTGAGATCTTTCCTGTAAAATGTCACATTAATAAACCGTTAATGCATACGCATGCACATTTTTTTAAAAATATGCGGACCAAACACTGAGCATTAACATTGAAAACAGGAAGGCGTGTGTTTGAAGGTTGATGAGGGCCATGGAGCAGAGGCAGAGTCCTTCAGCCAGCGGGAAGCTGAAGCCAGGGAACCAGGCCACGGCGGCGGCGTACAGGCTGCTGAAGCCAGGGAACCAGGCCACGGCGGCGGCGTACAGGCTGCTGAAGCCAGGGAACCAGGCCACGGCGGCGGCGTACAGGCTGCTGAAGCCAGGGAACCAGGCCACGGCGGCGGCGTACAGGCTGCTGAAGCCAGGGAACCAGGCCACGGCGGCGGCGTACAGGCTGCTGAAGCCAGGGAACCAGGCCACGGCGGCGGCGTACAGGCTGCTGAAGCCAGGGAACCAGGCCACGGCGGCGGCGTACAGGCTGCTGAAGCCAGGGAACCAGGCCACGGCGGCGGCGTACAGGCTGCTGAAGCCAGGGAACCAGGCCACGGCGGCGGCGTACAGGCTGCTGAAGCCAGGGAACCAGGCCACGGCGGCAGCGTACAGGCTGCTGAAGCCAGGGAACCAGGCCACGGCGGCAGCGTACAGGCTGCTGAAGCCAGGGAACCAGGCCACGGTGGCGGCGTACAGGCTGCTGAAGCCAGGGAACCAGGCCACGGCGGCAGCGTACAGGCTGCTGAAGCCAGGGAACCAGGCCACGGCGGCGGCGTACAGGCTGCTGAAGCCAGGGAAGCAGGCCACGGCGGCGGCGTACAGGCTGCTGAAGCCAGGGAACCAGGCCACGGCGGCGGCGTACAGGCTGCTGAAGCCAGGGAAGCAGGCCACGGCGGCGGCGTACAGGCTGCTGAAGCCAGGGAACCAGGCCACGGCGGCGGCGTACAGGCTGCTGAAGCCAGGGAACCAGGCCACGGCGGCGGCGTACAGGCTGCTGAAGCCAGGGAACCAGGCCACGGCGGCGGCGTACAGGCTGCTGAAGCCAGGGAACCAGGCCACGGCGGCGGCGTACAGGCTGCTGAAGCCAGGGAACCAGGCCACGGCGGCGGCGTACAGGCTGCTGAAGCCAGGGAACCAGGCCACGGCGGCGGCGTACAGGCTGCTGAAGCCAGGGAACCAGGCCACGGCGGCGGCGTACAGGCTGCTGAAGCCAGGGAACCAGGCCACGGCGGCGGCGTACAGGCTGCTGAAGCCAGGGAACCAGGCCACGGCGGCGGCGTACAGGCTGCTGAAGCCAGGGAACCAGGCCACGGCGGCGGCGTACAGGCTGCTGAAGCCAGGGAACCGGGCCACGGCGGCGGCGTACAGGCTGCTGAAGCCAGGGAACCGGGCCACGGCGGCGGCGTACAGGCTGCTGAAGCCAGGGAACCAGGCCACGGCGGCGGCGTACAGGCTGCTGAAGCCAGGGAACCAGGCCACGGCGGCGGCGTACAGGCTGCTGAAGCCAGGGAACCAGGCCACGGCGGCGGCGTACAGGCTGCTGAAGCCAGGGAACCAGGCCACGGCGGCGGCGTACAGGCTGCTGAAGGCAACGGTGGCCACGCTGACGCTCACGGTTTCCAGACAGGCAGCACGAGCAAAGAGGGCCCCGGTTGAAAGCGCAGGCTGAGATACCTCGTGTCAGAACGTGTCGGCCAGCTGGTATTTCACAGCGTCGCCATCCTCTCATGCGTACGGGCAAACATGCCACTTTACAACCCAGGGGGGGGCACAGCATTCGGAGCGCAAGCTCTGTGGACTTTTTGAGGTCCGTTCCAATTTTAAGCAGTCATTAATAACCAGTTTGTCAGGGACGCTTTGGAAAACAGCAAACCGATGTAATTAGATTCAAACCACTTTCAGGATGTTTTTTTTTTTTTTAAAGGGAGCTTCTTAAAAATTCATAAATCATGCACTCAAAGCAAAATCCTGACAGTATCTCTAATGCTGAATTTTCTACATACGGAAACAAGCACATTAAAAGCTGTGGGAGCCCTTTGGGTCACTGTAGACTTTAAGAGTAGAAGTACTACATGCCTGAGCTTTTAATTGGCTGAGAACTGTCCAGTCAAGGCACTCTGTTCAGAGTCTGAGGTGACATTTGACATTGTGGAGTGTAAAACTGGGGCAGGAATGATGGCTAGGACCATCGAAACTCTCACTGGGAAAAAGCAGGAAAAACATTCATAAATTAAATTAAGTCAAAAATTATGGTGTACATGAATTCTGTAATAAATAGGCCTAATTAGTTTGTGTAGTCTTAACTACAGCTCAGAATAGATCCATAATCTAGACAATTAACTTGTTTTGTTTCCTTTCTGAAGAGGCCACGAAAAACACTGAATATTAATACATCCACCCTGTTAATAATTCACAGGCCTGAATCTCAATGTGATTGTAGTTTCCACAATAGCACAGCAATGAGCAATAATCCAGTTAAGCTGTGTGACAAAGGTGTGAGCAGTTTACAATACAGCAGTAATGTCCCCTTGTCTGTTGTTTTATGTTTATTTTTTGTAACGTTTTATTTCCACATGATGTTGTAGATCTGACGTTATGTTGATCAAATATTGGAATGAGTTTCAAACCCAGACTATTTCTAACTATAGATTACTTTTATACAAGACTTGGTTCTACCACGTTTTTTTTGCAGTATTGTGTTATATAGGTCAGGGGTTCAGCTGGCTTAAGCCACAGCCTCAAATTGATCATGATATCATGAGTCACCAGATGCAACTGACCATTGATTTACAAGCAAAGCACCCCTGCAGAGTGTGGGCGGACTTAGCTCACATCAGTCCTAACCTGGTCCAGCTCACAGAACCGTAAATTTATAAGTCTGAAAAGCAATGCTGCTTTGGAGCAGTAGGGAGGAGGTGAAGAACGCCACCCTCGAGAACGTGGCCGGTGTAGATGGACGCGGCGCAGGAGAACTAAACCATCGCCATGTCCGCCCCAGCCACGCACCGGGTCTTCTGCCAGCCGCCCCGGTACGCGTCGGCGATGTAGGAGCCCCCCAGCAGGGACCCCAAGCCGCCAAAGAGGGCGTCGACAAAACTGCCCACCATGATGAGGTTGACATTGAGCTCGAAGAAGGAGACGGCCAGGTGGGAGATGGTGTGGACCATCGAGCCCGCCGGGGGGAGGAGGATGGAGATTGTGCGGCCACGCTGGTCAGTGTTAGCCCACGACCAGGTTTGTGCTGAAGAGGCAGGGGACGAGTCCGTAAAGTTCGCTGTAGAGGGAGAAGAGGTAGGCTGCCCTTTCCACTTCCTGCAGAGCCAAAATGGCTGACGCTTTTATGCTCATCGAACATGAACATGTTTTCAATTGCACAGAACCTAGTACACACCAGTTTTCACTTCCCCAAAACTGAGAACATCCAGAAAACATAAACCACTACGATGTAATAGGGAGCATTTCAAGTTTCAAAATGAAAAGTCAGACATGACAAATGGTCAACTCCTGCTCAAAAAGGTCGAGCTGGAAACTCCAAAGTGAAATCTGATCAAATTTAATTTTAATTTTCTTGTTTAAAGTGTCCCACCCTCTAAAAAATACAAGATTTTCAAGTCAAATAACTGACGCAATCATATCTGCGATGCTTCAAACAAAAAAAATATTCCCTTCTGTAGCATGTATGCTTATCCATGGTACTGTGTGTCAGACATTGGACTTACCTTTCTTTTTACAACTCCCTTTTTTTCTACCACAACCCCTTTTTTTGTAAAAACAATTTAGCTTTCCCCTTTAACCAGACTAGAATGATTTGTCCTGTAGCCTACTTTAGAATTCAGGTTTTAAAAGTGAAAATAACAAAACTATCCATGCATGCAATTAAGAATGGGTGGTATTCCACAGAGCAGGATTCAATTATCAGTTAAATATTTCAAATTGGCCTCAACTAATTTCAATCGAATGTCATCAAATCTATGTAATCAAAAACCTAGCCAGCTAACTCCCTCATCCCACTTAATGGAATGCCTCCAGCTTCATATGAATAACGACAACAACAAAAAATTGGCAGAGAGATAGAGTGGCCCAGTTGCTCTCCCATCTTTGTGTAGAGGATTGCGGGGCAAGGCGCGTGTTAAAATGTAACACGGAAGTGGTAGGCCACACAAGCTCACAGAATGGGACCACCGAGTGCTGAACCCCATAGTGTGTAAAATTTGTCCTCAGCTGCACCACTTATTACCCACATTATCCACACTGCCTCTAGAAGCTACATCAGCACAAGAACTGTTCGTCAGGAGCTTCATGAAATGGGTTCCATGTTTGAGCAGTCGCACACAAGCCTAAGATCATCATGCGCAATGCCGGCTGGAGCGGTGTAAAGCACACTGCCATTGGACTCTGGAGCAGTGAAAACACGTTCTCTGGAGTTATGAATCACGCTTCACTATCTGGAAGTCTGACAGATGAATCTGGATTTGGTGAATGCCAGGAGAACGCTACCTGCCCAAATGCATAGTGCCTACTGTAAAGATTGGCAGAGGAGGAATAATGGTCTAGGGCTGTTTTTCATGGTTTGGACTAGGCCCCTTAGTTCCAGTGAAGGGAAATCTTAATGCTACAGTCAGCTTACAATGACATTCTGGAGAACTGTGTGCTTTCAACTTTGCAGCAACAGTTTGGGGAAGGCTCTTTCCTGTTTCAGTATGACTATGTGCCCATGCACAAAGCAAAGTCCATAAAGAAATGGTTTGCTGGCTGCAAGCCAGACCTTATCGCCCAACATCAGTGTCCGATGCTTACTAATGCAATACATACTTGAGAGAACTGTGTACACCTTATAAGGGATTGACCAAAATAGGATTGAAGTAACACCTCAGGCTCATTCAGCCTTTGAGTTTAGTATAACAGTACAACTGCTAGTAATTCACTAACGATATATACTGCAAAAAATAAAGTGAAAAATTAATCAAGAATGAACACCCAAAGAACAGACTGAATTAGTTTGCACGGGGGGGGGGGGGGGGGGGGCGCCTATCTATCCAAGCTTGCATTGGGCGAGAGGCAGTAATACACCATGCGCTGATCGCAGGCCTAACACTTCCATGTTCAGGCGATTTTGGCCACCCGTGCTCAATTTTGTTCCAAACTTAAATCGACTCACTTTAGGACCTCTCTGAAGATCGGTACGAACCGTAGGAACGCTGGGTGGATACGTCGAGTGGGTGGGACAGCTTAGTTTGTGTTATCATTGAAACCCCACGCTGAAGTTAGGGGGCGAGGAGACAAAATAAGGGGGTAAAGTGTTTGATATTTATTGATTTTTGGTTTTGAATTTGTTGTAAAAGTCAAAGGATTGCACAAAGTGACTTTTTATTCACTGCGATTATATGTGATTTATGTAAGAGGGCATACAGAGCTGAATGTACTCGGACAGTGCTAAATCAATTTAGCTTACTTGCTATGCTGGCAGTAGTTCAAAGTTTGCTGATGCCGGAAGACATTGGTGGCTTGGTAGCTTATGTGATAGTTAGCTCATTTGAAAGTTTACAAACTAGCTACTTACGAGACTCTGGATGTATGTTAACTGATTATCGATTTACGAGACCAGCTATCTAGCTATCAAATGACTTTATTTCGTGGAGTTTGTTAACAGGTCCTTATGATAAGGGATAGCTTGCAAGCTAGCTAGCTAGTTGTAGATTATTGGTTGTAGCCTATTCGTAATTTCTCTCTGGCTATCTTTTTAGCTATAATTTGTAAACCGTAGTGACTGGTAGTGTTGATGTCGTCACTGTAAAACATTGCTCACAGGAATGATTGCACGTAAGGTAAGTTAACTTACCCATAGTTATGTTGTTACTAGCTAGACTAAATGTTGTTTTGTAATATTTGTTGCAGCTAGCTGGTTAGGCGCTGTTAGTCAGTATTGAAAGAAGGTACCTAGTAGTTGTTGCTAGTGGCATCAGAACTGAGCTAACGGCGTGTGTGTGTGTGTGTGTGCTGGTGCTGCATAATCGATGACAAATAGCTTAATTAGCAAACATGCTAAGTTACCTACACTAGATAATATAGCTAACCTTTGGAAGCTGGCTGACTACGTCCGACCCTTGCTCAGCGAGGTAGCTAGACTAGGTCCTGGCGTTGGCATCATATTGTTAGCTACAGCACTGGGAAGAACATTGTGCTTGGCTTGCTATTTTGTATATTCTTATGCCCAATTTGACTGTATCGGAAGAAGTTTTGTGTAAGAGCGCTCGATGGACAGCATCTGTTCTAGCTTTTTATGTAAGCAGTTAGGTAACTCAATTTATCTTAATCCTTCGTGTTCTGACAAAACCTTTCGCCACTAGTTTCACAACTATTAGACCAGGTCATTGTACAGTAGATTAGAAAGTCTCTATTTTCCAGCTGAGCACATTGACTTGCCAATTTGTGCCAACTGCTAAATGAATGAATCGTGACTGGGGGAGCGCGAGAGCTTAAGTTGTGTGCAGTTTGTGCTTGTGAACATTCAGCTTAATTTTGGGCACAGCTAAACTTTTCATGCACTGACAAGAGATGTTTCCCTCTCTTGATAGGCGTGACCTATTTGGTCCAGTCATCCCAGTCATCCCAGGGGGAACAGCAATGGCCTTCAGCAAAGGATATCGCATTTACCACAAACTGGACCCTCCCGGCTATAGTGTGATTGTGGAATCACGAAGCCAAGAAGAATGCCTGCTGTTTGAGTCAGGAGCCGTTGCTGTTCTGTGTAAGAAAGGAAATTCATTTGTCAAGGGCTCTCAGGAGATGAGGCAACACCAAAAAGGGCAACGTACATTCTGAAAAGTGAAGTTTCCCCAGATTGTAATACATATGATTTTCACAAGCTGTGCGTCTCTGCCACCACCCGTGTGTAGCTGCACTCGCCTTGGTGGGATTAGGCCTGTATGGCATGTAGCCTCCCTGCTGGATACACTATATAATTATATTTTGACTGTCAACTTCAGTAACTGGGTCCTGGTGTTGGGAGCGATTCCTTGCCAGGTCATGCAGGAGCTGCATTAATCTGAATCTGTGTGACCTCATCCTTGCAGATAACCTTGAGACAATAACAACAGCCGTGTCTTTCGATAATTTCTGTTCTCTGTGTGTACTTGGTTCTGTTTCCATATCAGCCTTTTGCCAGGTTGCTCTCCTCACTGGCCGAGTAGCGTCTACTCCTTCAGTGCCTTTGGGTATAAAAAAACAATTAGCCTATAGCACAGGTTTGCGGCATGTCCATTCTTAACCTTGAGATTCTATGCCAGAATGTTCCATTACGTTGCCACGGGCAACTTGTATTGAGCTAACTGGTGTCAGTGATTTTTCTTTGTCCTGCTGTTCTTGCAGCCGCTGCAGAGAAAGGGGCTATTAAATCCACATACTCTAAAATGCTGGATGCCTACGGAATGCTGGGAGTCCTCCAGCTCAACCTTGGTGAGTTAAGAGAGTTAACTGTGTGCACAAATCATGTCGTTAAAGAGCTAAAGAAATTTCTCACACTGGCATGTGATAAGAATGCTGCGGAGTAACCGGTGGGCACAATACATCCACGGCCTGATATTTTAATAAAGGGAACTCAATGGAGAACAAAGATAAAAATAGCCTACTGCATTTTAAGTTTGTTTTTCACTGAGTGACAAGACAGTGTTGGGTGCATTAGCTAGCTTGCAAGGGACAGTTACTGGCTGTTTGTTTATTCATGGACGCTGCTTCCTCTGCAGTATATTTTGGTAATGCTATATTACCAAATGGTATATGGTAATGGTATATTTTTTTATTAATATTGTTGGACACCTGGGGCTACTTCATGGCCTTCATAGTACACCTGGGGTAGTTCATAACCTGGGGCTACTTCCAGAAACAGATTTAAAGCGTCTCTACCTGTCATTATAATTTGAGCTGTGAAGACGAAGGTCTGTACACACAATTCCATGTGAAGTCACAGTAGCTGTCTCGCTTTTCCTCTCCTTCATCGCATGGTTTTCATTAAAAAGTTGGATTGTTTTGCTGTGTGCTGTTTTAAAAATGATTCATAAGGAGTAAATCTTGTGCCACCATGTATGGTTATAAAACTGAATGCTGTGAATCTGATTTTCAAAAAAACTTGAACTTGCATGGATCCCCTTGAAATTCAGTATTTTGCGTATTCAGTTTCAGTTTGTTGCTGTTCAGCCAGTTCAGTATTCACTGTTGCTGGTCTGAGCGAATAACCTGTCGGCCTCTGGAATGGCCAATGAGAGGCGAGCGACATGCCCCAGCAGATTGATGATATCTGTGATCAACTGCTTTTCCTGAGTGACCATACGTTCCCAAATTTAAAGCTTTTCGAGAGTTGGAAGCTTTTGGAGAGTCAAATTTGAATGTGTGGCAGTTCAAAGGTTGCAAAGAGCTTGCAAGTTTCAAATTCAGCTTTTTAACTGAACTGAAACTGAATACTGGGAGAGAAAAAAAACTTCGGGGTGATTTATACTAGTTCTATATAAGTTTTTGAAATTCAGATTTAAATCACGACATTCAGTTTTAAAATATTGCAGACAAATTCAATTTCAATTTTTAATTCAGTTCTGTATACAATTTCAAATTAGAAATACAAATTCAGTTGTCTGGTGACACAAGATTTGCACTACAGATTTTATATATTTTGTCAGCACTAGTGCCTGTGGAGCCAGAAGACCCTTTTGCTTACCTCTGATAATTGACCTGCAACCTTTCCTCCCGTCCTGCAGGGGATGCTACACTCCACAGCATGGTGCTAGTGACGGGGTGCATGTCGGTGGGTAAAGTTCAGGATTCCGAGGTGTTCCGGGTGACCTCCACCGACTTTGTGTCCCTGAGGAACGACCCCTCGGACGAGGACAGGATCGCGGACGTCCGTAAGGTCCTGAATTCGGGGAACTTCTACTTCGCCTGGTCATCCAGCGGCACCAGTCTGGACCTCAGCTTGAATGCCTATCGCAGGATGAAGGAGGACACCACAGATAACCGCTTCTTCTGGTGGGTCTTTATAGCTCATATGCAGCTGTTTGGATGAAGTTGCTAAAAAGGAATAAAATAATACTTAGGAACTGGTGCATGAGCGTTCAGTTCTCTTACCACTATTTGATCAGTTGATAATTAAAAATTTGCCAGTGTAGATTTACCAGTGTAAGCAATGAGAATCAGCATCTACAGGACATGAAGGGTTGCATGCAAGGCTGCCCTTTTGAAAGTTCATTGTGTTATCTGTGCAGTACCACAGTACAATAGATTGCAATGCAGTATGTGACTGTTGCCTTTCTGCGTTGATGACTGTTCCATTTAAAGCCAGTCCATTCGACGAATGGATTGAGATTTTATTTGTGAAATGAAAACTGTCCACAAAGTTCAATGAGGATTTTTAAACAAATCAGTTGAACTATCAGCTAATTTCCTGAGCTGACTGGACATAAAGTTGGGACTGAGCCCAACAACCTGACGCTGCTGCTGCCTTCTTGCGGTCGGTCACAGGAACCAGTCGATGCAGCTGCACCTGAAGCACTACGGCGTGGACTGCGACGGCTGGCTGCTGCGGCTGATGTGCGGGGGGGTGGAGATCCGCACCATCTACGCCGGGCACCAGCAGGCCAAGGCCTGCGTCATCTCCCGCCTCAGCTCCGAGCGGGCGGGCACGCGCTTCAACGTGCGCGGCACCAACGACGACGGGCAGGTCGCCAACTTCGTCGAGACGGAGCAGGTAGGGAGGGACTCGTTCTTGATAGGCTGTGATCGGGTCATTACCACAGGAAGCATTAACTGCGGCAGAAGCTCGCTAACCACTTGCTAATAATAGTTAGTTTGCATTTGTTTATTTGGCCAAAAGCTTGACTTGTATTCTCTGTCTCTTTTTAGAGGAGCGATTTATTATATTTCTTGTCTGTCCTTCTCTGTATCTGAGCCTGGCTCTGTAGCATCCAATCAGGGCCGGTGTATGCAAATAATTTGTATTTGGCTGCTTTTATTTTAAAAAAAAATCTATATATATTAGTTATGTGTCACGCCGTGACCTCCCTGGTAGGGACAGAAGAGCTGGACACAGGGAGATGCAGGAATTCCGGATTACTCGGGTTTTATTTAAAGAGAGAGAGAGAGAGAGAGAGAGAGAGAGAGAGAGAGAGAGAGAGAGAGAGAGAGAGAGAGAGAGAGAGAGAGAGAGAGAGAGAGAGAGAGAGAGAGAGAGAGAGAGAGAGAGAGAGAGAGAGAGAGAGTTCTCCACCCATGAAAATAAACAAAAATCCTTCACCCATCACCCTCACATGATCTGGGTAACAATAAAAAACTAAAACAACAAGTCAAAATCAATTAAATTAGCAATCGTAGCTTTTCAGCCCACTTCTGCGGTGACGTGCTCTCTCTTTCACCATCGTGGGGGATCCCCGGTCTCAGGCGCCTACTGTGGAAAGAAGCACGCTTTTAAATCCTGGACTGATTCGTAACATAATCCAGGTGTGTGCCTACTTAACCAGTAGGCGTGTTCCTCTAATTGCCCTGAATTCCCCCCGGAAACCGAGTCCTGCCACATTATGATTAATAGATTTGTGTACTGTTGGTGAATTTGCAGGTTATCTTCCTGGATGACAAGGTATCGTCTTTCATTCAAATCCGCGGGTCCATACCTTTGTTCTGGGAGCAGCCAGGCATTCAGGTAAGGTCAGACTTCCTCTTAAACCGCCTTAGGGTTTCATTACACAATCTGACATTTTTGTGCCTTTTAAGAAGAGTGGAACCATGCATTTCGACACACCAGAGTGGATTGTGTTAAACGGCTCTATATATCATCAATGTTGTGAAATTCCTTTACCTTTTCAGTTATGAAATTACTGATGTCAGTGTTTCATAATGCAATGGCAGTGTAATCAGTGTTTTTATTTAAATTTCTGGTTTCAAGCTTCTGTAATATTTCTGAATGCAGTATTAGCTGAGGTGAGAGAGCCAGGACCCAGAATAAAATGGCTGTGTTTTTTAATGTGAGAATGTTCGTCTGGATCTTCTCCTAACAGGTTGGCTCGCACCGCGTGAAGCTGTCCCGTGGCTTTGAAGCTAACGCTCCAGCTTTTGAAAGGTAATTTCAACAAATAAATTCTACCAGCGAGCCAGCCAGGATTGGAGAGGATTAGGGTAGGTCAGGGAACAATGGCTGCAAAAACACTTTTTCAAGGTGACTCTTGAACAAGTGACCACTTCCAGAGGAAATTCAGTGAGCATAAGACCATGGAACGATGAGAACAGACTAATCGACCTGTCTGGACTCATCTTGTACCTACAGTGTAGAGACATGCCTGGTCTTGAACGCCGTTATGGTCTCTGCCTCTACTACATGATCAATGCTTAGCCCAATTCCTGTTTAGCTGTGTTTCCTTTAATGTGTTCCCTTCCATATGACGAACACACATTGCATTTCAGCTATTTAGCAGACTTACACACAACACAGCGTCTTGCGTTTCTTTCTTTACATGGAATCCGTTTATACGGGCTGTATTTCATCAGAGCAGTTCAGGTAAGGACGTTGCTCAAGGGTACAACAGCAGTACCTCACCAAGAAACGGCCTGCAACTCAAAGTTGCTTTCTAACCGTCATGCCACACCACTGCCAGATCTAACAGGAAACAGTTTGCCAGATTCTTCTCAGTCTAGTGCCTTCGTCATTTGCTAATACATGTTTAATCATATCCTTCCTGTATTAAAACCACCACAACCAACCCCGCAGAGGGATATCACATAGTGCAGCTAGTTTTCCTCTGTTCTCTGAAGCCATAAGACAAATGCAGAGGCGGTTATCTCATTGAGACAGAAGGCCCTTGTAGGACGCGGTGCGCCTGACGCAACATCACCGGGAAGTAATCGAACGTTAATGGGAGTCGACGCCCTGGGCATTTCTGTGTGTAAAGCAGCACATGCACATTTTTCCGTTAGAATAAGTGGAAGTTATTGCTGTATATGTGTGACTTGGATTGCGTTCCAGGAAGTCCATGCAAATCTGTGTTGATCTGTGACTGATGGTGTGATAGGCATCGCTCCCTTCTCCTGGCACCTGCAGGGCATGTATGCAAAAAAGTATTTGATTAGCATGTTCTTCACTAAACATGGAGGTAACAGTCTTTACTGATAATTGAAAGCAACGGAGTTCTATAACACTGACTGAAAATACATTCCAAAAAAAAAAAAAATCTATTCTTCAAAGGGTTCAATTTTTGACTTTCCCTTCTGTTTGTGACCTCAGCGGGCGTGTCCTTGTGTTGGGGGTGGGCCATTTCCTCCGCCTGATCTGATTGGTGCTTCCCACAGGCACTTCAGTGAACTGAGGCGTCTCTATGGCAACCAGCTGATCGTCAACCTGCTGGGGATGAAGGAGGGGGAGCACCTGCTGACCAAAGCCTTCCAGGTGGGCGTGGCATCCGGCACCCCCATTTCTCGTTCTGTTGCCTCAACTGTCAGGCACATATCCTTACAGTACTATGTGTGAGCATGACAAAGTTGACCCTGCTCTTAGGGAGGTCCACCCACTCATAAGTTGTCAGTTACTTCCTCCAGTGAATCATAATATGATTTGGTTTGTGGGAGGGCTTCCTGCTCACTTGTGGTAATTCAGACCTTGGCCATTAACCTGCATCATGGCTTAAATTTGTAAGAACCAGAGAAAAGACCTGAAGATCTGTAACTTTCCTCTGGACATGGAGCATCTGGGTTTGGACGCGGGGGATGGGCACAGGGCACGAAAGCCCAGTCTGGTGGATCTGCATGAGCCACAGTCAAAGAGTCTCCCATGCCACATTTACATGTATTTTCATGTGTGTACTTTAGCCTTGTAAACAAGCCAACACGATAGCCTTCTGAGCAGGGCTGCCCAACCCTTTTCCCGGAAATCTACCGCACTCTATGTTTTCATTTCAACCCTAATTTGGCACATCTGATTCTACTAATTAGCATCATAACAAGATCTCTAGCAGTTGAATGAGGAGCGCTTTGTTTGGGTTGGAATGAAACCCTACAGGACGGTAGATCTCCAGGAACAGGGTGAAGCAGCCCTGCTCTAGCTGTTGAATGAGGTGTGCTTTGTTATGGTTGGAGTGAAACCCTACAGGACAGCAGATCTCCAGGAACAGGATTGGGCAGCCTTGCTCTAGCTCTTGAGTGAGGTGTGCTTTGTTATGGTTGGAGTGAAACCCTACAGGACGGCAGATCTCCAGGAACAGGATTGGGCAGCCCTGCTCTAGCAGTTGAATGAGGAGCGCTTTGTTTGGGTTGGAATGAAACCCTACAGGACGGTAGATCTCCAGGAACAGGATTGGGCAGCCCTGCTCTAGCTGTTGAATGGTGTGTGCTTTGTTAGGGTTGGAGTGAAACCCTACAGGATAGCAGATCTCCAGGAACAGGATTGGGCAGCCTTGCTCTAGCTCTTGAGTGAGGTGTGCTTTGTTATGGTTGGAGTGAAACCCTACAGGACAGCAGATCTCCAGGAACAGGGTTAAGCGGCCCTGCTTTTGAGCATCCAGCTGTAGGCCCGGAGACGCAGCGGGCGGCTGCTCGTGTGTATAAAGCGAGCGTTTGCGTCGCGTCTGTGTATAAAGCGAGCGTGCGCTTTGCGTCTCTGTAACCGTGCTTTCCTCCACAGGGCCACCTGAAGGCCTCGGTCCACGCCGCGGCGGTGAGCATGGTGAACTTCGACTACCACCAGATGGCGCGCAGCGGGCGGGCGGAGAAGCTGCAGAGCGCGCTCAAGCCGCAGCTGGCCGGCTTCCTGGAGGACTGCGGCGTCTTCTTCTACTCCCGAGAGGGCGGCGTGCACGGGTGAGAGGGCGCCCGGCCTCCCGGTTCCCCTTCCGTTCTGACGCGCGCACCGGCACCTTTGGCTGAAGTCCAGGTGCCCGGTTCTTCGGCACACGGCCGCAGGGCAGAACACGCCTTAACGCGGCTCATTCGCTTTTACAGTCCTCCGTGAGCGTACGATGCTTTATTTAGTGAAGTTATGATGTCCTTGAACACAAACAGCCTGGTTCTCCTGCCTGACACACACGCGCGCACACATACACACTCACTCGTACGCGCACAACCATACACACACAGGCATGCACATGGACACAAACGCACATCAAAAGACGTGTACTCTGCATTTCCGTGTTGTAATATTGTTCTGTTCTTCATCTCAGACGCCAGACCGGTACCATACGCGTCAACTGTCTGGACTGTTTGGACAGAACCAACAGTGTCCAGGCCTTCATTGCCTTAGAGGTATGAGAATCATCCCAAGGGTCTGAGAATTCACTTGGGCACTTGAGTAGATGCAATATGGATTGACACCTGTGTGGGTATCTCATCATACATACTGAAAAGACCAGTCACGCTTTCTGCAACATTATGGAAATCTTAAAGTTCATTAATGCCCTTTACCGAGTTAAAGAGGCAGTATCTTTAGTGTAATTTCAACCCTCAGTAACAATTCAGATTTATTAAATATGACAAATGGCATTTAATAGGATTTCAGACATCTTACCCCCAGCATATTTCTCCACCAGTCCCACCTGTAGGCCCTGCCCATCGCCACAGTCTCCTCTGCATAGGCTAGTTTATTAGCTTTAACCTTCTTTACTTGCTGTGCTGCTAAAGACCACAGTAGCCTGTATGCTAGGGTTTCACCACGGACCGTCTTTGCTGCCCCCTGCTGTCCAGATGGTGCCACGGCAGCTCGCTGACCTGGGGCTGATGGAGAAGTCCCAGCTGCTGGGCCGTTTCCAGGAGACCTTCCGCACCATGTGGTCCCTCAACGGGGACTCCGTCAGCAAGATCTACACCGGCACAGGAGTCCTGGAGGGGAGAGCAAAGGTCAGCGCTCTGCAGAGATTTGGAAAAACCGCAAACGTCTCTTCATCCTGGAACGCTGGAGAGGCGGCCCTAGGCTGTCTTCAGACTGCAGCTAAAAATGGACAATTCTTTCCCCTTGTGACACAGTTCGGACGTTTTTATTACAGTTAAAGAACCAAATAAGCACACAGTGTCCCGTCTTTTCAGTTCCAGTTTGTGCCAAATCTGAATGTGGAAATATGTAGCCAGGCAACTTGCATGCGACTTGTGTTTGGATGCCCAAATGGTTCAGTCCATGCATTTGTTTATGACATGGGTGTACACGGGGTGCCCTTGATCACCGGCAGGATTGTTACAGGAAGGCATACCCCCCGTCCAGCTGGAGGATGCTTAACTGCCACTAATTTTTAGCATTTATTTATTTATATATTTATTCATTTGGTTGTCGTTCCTGTGTTTCCCTGCAGGGTGGGAAGCTGAAAGACGGCGCTCGGTCGGTCACCAGAACAATCCAGAACAATTTCTTCGACAGCTCCAAGCAGGAGGCCATCGACATCCTGCGCCTGGGGAACTCCTTGAACGGCGACCTGGCGGACAAGGCCCGAGCCTTCCTGACCACCAGCAACCTCCAGGGTGCGCAGCCGGGGTGGTCCGAGCACCGCGACCGGAGGGGGGCGGGGTTTCCTCATGCTGGTCTTTTGGGGAAACATGAGGTCTGGGTGGGGGTCAGTGCAGTTCAGTTCTGGAAATGCAATGAAATGAAGTTCACGAGCTGAAAAAAAAGCCGTCGTGTTCTATTGCGATGTTTTGTGGGGAGTGAGTCCCTTCGATTGGTTTCCTGTGCTGAAATTGAACTGACCCCGATGGTGCTTGCTATGCTGGTGTTTTAATTATTCAATAAGGAGCTCTTCTAGGGCAGCCCATCTCAATGTCATAACATGCTGAAAAGTGTTGAGAATTGTAACTCTAATAAGAGCAGGTCTGACCAGCTGGTTATGTAATATTGGCACTTTTCTCACTGCGTCCTTCCTCTTGATTTTAATCTCTCTGTCTTCTTCCTCTTTCCAATGCTTACGCTGCTAGTTTTGTAGTTTATAGTGCAATCAGGTAGGCTGCATTAATTTCTGTCCAGTGCTGTGTTGTGAATTTTTCATTTTTTTTGTCCTCTCCTTTTTTATGAAATATTGAGGGTTCTCACAGTCCTTCGGAGACCTTGAAAATATTTGAATTAAAAAACTAATGGAAAGTGATCCGATAACAATTTCTTTAATATGTAAGGGAATATGCAAATGTACTGGCTGGCTCTTTGATAGTACATAATATAAGATAATGACAAGAACAGGCCACTCACCCCAACATTGCTCGCCAGTTTCCTGACTAAATTGTACTTCTGGCTGTTCACCTACAGGCTAGATAGTATCTAACACTGTGTCAAGCCTGGTCTTGAAAACCCCAGGCGCTTCTGCCTTTACTGCATGACCTGACAGGCTATTGCGCGCAGTGGCTACTCTTTGCATGAAAAAATGCTTCCTAAAATCTGCAGAATTTACCTTTTGCTAATTTCCATTTATGTCCTCTGGTTCTTCCCGAATTTTGTTTAAATCAAATAACCCCTGAGTCTCCTTTTCCTAAAGAAATTAAGCATCTTTAGTCTCATTGCTTTTATCTTCATTTCAGGAATCAATTTGGTTGTCCTTTTTTGAACTTTTTCCAGAGCCTTTTTCCAGGCTAGCTCCTGATATTGCTAGCACATTGGCTAACTCCCTGATATTGCTAGCATACTGGCTTACTCCCTGATTTTGCTAGCATACTGGCTAACTCCCTAATATCGCTAGCATACTGGCTAACTCCCTGATATTGCTAGCATACTGGCTTACTCCCTGATTTTGCTAGCATACTGGCTAACTCCCTAATATCGCTAGCATACTGGCTAACTCCCTGATATTGCTAGCATACTGGCTAACTCCCTAATGTTGCTAGCATACTGGCTAACTCCCTAATATTGCTAGCATACAGGATGTTCTCCTGTACATTTTAACATCCTTTCATGAGCCCTGTTTTGCAGGACTTTGACGGGTGCAGTAATAAGTAGGTGCAGTAGTTGCTGAAAATGTTATACTTAAGTTGCTATTGGATATGTCATGGAAAAATACTAATATTTTAGTGGGAACCTGCAATATTTATTAATTTTTTCATTATTTAGTGTATTTTTTTATATGGACATTTTAAGATGCATTTCCTGGGTTCTGTTGCTCTGATTGAAGGCCCGTCTCTCCTTGTTTCAGCGTCCCCCCGGGTGCTCCTGGGAATGTGCCAGAACCATCACAGGTACACCCGACCCAAGCAGGTGAGGGTGTGCGTGGGCACCTGGAACGTCAACGGGGGCAAGCAGATCCGCAGCGTGGACTACCGCAGGCACTCGCTGGACCTCTGGCTGCTGGACGCCCCGCGCAAGGCCGGCGTTCCGGGGTTCCAAGGCAAGGACCGCGCCCCCATTTTGTCACACGTAGCCTGACACGCACATGTGTGATTTACATTTAGAATTTCATTTTTCAAAAATATTACAGTAGGTCAGTGTATGAGCTCATTGCTAGCACACTGGCTAGCACACCAATACCGATATTGCTAACACACTGGCTAGCTCCCTGATATCGCTAGCACACTGGCATGACACGCGCATATATGATTTCCTTTAGGTGAATTTCATTTTCCTCTAAAATATTAAAGTAGGTCAGTGTCTGAGCTCAAATAAACTGATGTTGGTTCAGTATTTTTTTTTCTTGTTTTTCATTCCCGCTGAAATGGTTTCTTTTTTTTCCGGATTGTTCCATAGGCAGTAAATCCAGCCCTGTAGACATCTACGCCATTGGGTTTGAGGAGATGGTGGAGCTTAATGCTGGCAACATAGTGAGCGCCAGGTGAGTGACTGTGTTCAGGCTGGTGCTTTCTGCCCTTCACTGTGTAGGAATTGGGTAGTAACATTTCTGGCAACACTTACGTTGTATACATCATTTCTTCGCAACAGTCAGAGATTTATCATTGCATGCTTATGCCTGTCACAGAATGCATTCTTTAAGTCCTCAGAACTCTGTCTAGCCAGTACAATTTTTTTGGTGTCACTGAGAGGAACATAAAAGGAAGAAAAAGGTGGAGCCTGTTGTTCCATTAAAATGGAAGACTTTGGTCTTCCATTCAACCCTGCATTTCCAGTAGTGGGACGTTAATTTGGCAAAGTTTGCTAGCTATGTTACTAACTATGTACAGATAAACTGGCTTTGAAGTGCTTTCTCCATCTATTGACTGATTTATTGGGTTATTATATTAATGTGTGGGGTAAGGGAAGACACTGAGTACCATTACATGGTGGATAAGTGGTGTTGTTTTCATACATCGCGTATCTGAGTTTCGCCTTGCCGTTAAAAGCGCTAATGTTTACTAGCGCTGCTCAGACAGACCCGCCTGTCTAAAGCCAGACTCCGCCTCCGTCTTCCTGCAGCACCACCAATCAGAAGCTGTGGGCCGCGGAGCTGCACAAGACCCTCTCCAGAGACTACAAATACGTGCTACTGACCTCAGAGCAGCTCGTAGGGGTGTGTCTGTTCGTCTTCATCAGGCCCCAGCACGCGCCCTTCATCCGGTGCGTACGCCAAAATACTGTCTCTCCTCCCCCCCCCCCATTATTCTTCTTTGGCATATTTCATTATCTTTCTGTTGAATTGAATTACACTCTTTCCGTCTCCTGCCTCTGCCTGTCTAGAAAGTTCTTTTTGATAAATGAGTGTCGAAGGGAGCTCTGTGTGTCGCATGCTGTTTGTAAGTGTCACTGAATATTGATCTGGGCTTGGGAATGAATTTAAGAGAGTGCATTTATGGAACTAATGGAAAAACGAAAACTGGGGCTGGGTATCATCGGGGTGAATTTTATCCTTCCGACAGTTTGCTGCTGAAATGTTTGTCAGTTTTTGTTGCTGAAGTGAAATCCGCAGGATCAGGTGCCGATTTGGGATGTGGACTGGAAAACGCTGTGCCGTATTTGGAAACGCAGATCGGTTCAGTTTCTGAATGGGAGAATTCACCCTGTACAAATGCTGCTTACGGGCCAGGAACAGGAAATGATGGTCAGATGGGTAAGAGCGGACGCATTCTTATGACGCCCGCTGTCTTTCAGAGATGTTGCCGTGGACACCGTGAAAACTGGCATGGGCGGAGCCACGGGAAACAAGGGAGGCGTGGCCATCCGCATGCTCTTCCACTCCACCAGCATCTGCTTCGTCTGCTCCCACTTCGCTGCTGGCCAATCACAGGTCAAGGAGAGGAACGATGACTACAGCGAGATCTCCCGCAAGCTCAGCTTCCCCATGGTAACCACAGCGTCGCCTGGTGTGGAAGAGGGGCTAGTGAGCCAGGCTCGCTTCCAGGATGCTGCAAGTTTGAATCCGGGGAGAGATAAAGCCATTGTACCCTTGAGCCAAGAAATTATCCTGAATTGATTCAGTAAATAGCTCTGATCATTAAGTACTTGTACTGTGTAATTTACCCTGAGTAAAACACTAACAAACAAACAGGCAAGCAAGTAAATAATCTTGTATGTTCTAATGTCTTCCTTTTTCTCCTCTGTAAAATGGGTGCTTTTATAGATTATCTTCAGACGGCGTTCCATCAAACGCCTTAGTGCCAGAATGTAATGTCAAGCTCTTCCTGTTGCCAGAGATCAGATATCTTCAGGCTGAAGGCTAAGCTGTGAAATCCTGCTACGTGCTCCTCTTAAATACACCGATCTTACCTCAGCTCATCTTGTCATTTGTATTGTCTCTGCCTGTGTGTCTGTTTGTATGTGTGTGTTTTTGTGTGTATTTGTGTGTGTGTCTGTGTCTGTGTCTGTGTCTGTGTGTGCGTGTGCGTGTGTATCCTCCTCCGTCTCCAGGGCAGACAGTTGCAGTCTCATGATTACATTTTCTGGTGCGGGGACTTCAACTACCGCATCAGCCTGCAGGGGGAGGAGGTGAAGGAGCTGGTGAAGCAGCAGAACTGGGAGGTGCTGACCGCCATGGACCAGCTGCTGGAGCAGAAGGAGGCGGGAAGCGTAAGAGTTCTGCCCCTCCCCCTCTCTACCGCCAACACACGCCTGCTCCTAATCTACGACCTTCCCTCCTACTCTGTACCGCCAAAACACACCTGCTCTTTACCACCAAAACACACCTGCTCCTAATCTACGACCTTCCCTCCTACTCTGTACCGCCAAAACACACCTGCTCTTTACCACCAAAACACACCTGCTCTTTACCGCCAAAACACACCTGCTCTTACCCTGCGACCATCCCTCCCTCTCTTTACCGCCATACACACCTGCCCTTAGCCTACGACTGCCCTGCTCTCATAGTTTTCTCACCTCCCTGTTCTCAGATATTCAAAGGTTATATTGAAGGACCGATAGATTTCGCGCCCACCTACAAGTACGACTTCATGTCAGACGTGTACGACACCAGTGAGAAGTGTCGCGTCCCTGCATGGACTGACCGCGTGCTCTGGAAGAGAACCCAGTGGAACTTTGAGAACTCAGGTAAGGGTTCGTCGCAAACCGTCTGCTAGCGTACGCTGTCACACTGGCTAACGGTGTGTACTGCGTCGTTACTGTGGCTAATGGTGTGTACTGCGTCGTTACTGTGGCTAACGGTGTGTACTGCGTCATTACTGTGGCTAACGGTGTGTACTGCGTCATTACTGTGGCTAACGGTGTGTACTGCGTCGTTGCTGTGGCTAACGGTGTGTACTGCGTCATTACTGTGGCTAACGGTGTGTACTGCGTCATTACTGTAGCTAACGGTGTGTACTGCGTCGTTGCTGTGGCTAACAGTGTGTACTGCGTCATTACTGTGGCTAACGGTGTGTACTGCGTCATTACTGTGGCTAACGGTGTGTACTGCGTCATTACTGTGGCTAACGGTGTGTACTGCGTCATTACTGTGGCTAACGGTGTGTACTGCGTCGTTACTGTGGCTAGCCGTGTGTACTGCGTCGTTACTGTGGCTAACGGTGTGTACTGCGTCATTACTCTGGCTAACGGTGTGTACTGCATCGTTACTGTAGCTAACGGTGTGTACTGCGTCGTTACTGTGGCTAACGGTGTGTACTGTGTCGTTACTGTGGCTAACAGGGTGTACTGCCGCATTACTCTGGCTAACGGTGTGTACTGTGTCGTTACTGTGGCTAACGGTGTGTACTGCGTCGTTACTGTGGCTAACGGTGTGTACTGTGTCATTACTGTGGCTAACAGGGTGTACTGCCGCATTACTCTGGCTAATGTTGTGTACTGCGTCGTTACTGTGGCTACGGTGTGTACTGCATCGTTACTGTGGCTAACGGTGTGTACTGTGTCGTTACTGTGGCTAATGTTGTGTACTGCATAATGTCCCTAATTCGCCCTTTACTCAGCGAATGCGTTTGTGTGTCTCGCAGTTGAGGAGGTGAATCTGGTTCATACGGCTCACCATGGCGGGAGTCCTGGGACTCTCCTGTATTACGGCCGAGCGGAAATCAAGACCTCCGACCACAGGTTTGAAAATAGATCAGTTACAGCGGTGATTTTATATAGCTGTGTCTCAGATGTTTTTAATAATAAAGATGATGGCGTATCCATTCTTGGTTGGATCACCTCCAGCGCTGTGTATTTGAGCTGTCTTTGTCCAGATGCGCTCGGGGTTCTTGGGATTCGCGTTGCGAGTTCTCCCTCTCCGTTCCTCCCCAGGCCGGTGGTGGCCATCATGGACGTGGACGTGCTGGAGGTGGACCCCGAGGCCCGGCGGCGGGTGTACGAGGAGGTGATCGCGGCCCAGGGCCCGCCGGACGGGACCGTGCTGGTGTCGGTCTGCGACTCCCGCGAGGGGGGCGACTTCGGCGACGCCCTAGTCGACCATCTGCTCGGCGAGTTTGAGGCGTTCGGGGAGGTCGTTCTCGTCAGGCGAGTCCTCTTCTGGCCCGGGAGCTGTGAGCTCTATCTGCTTAACTGCTCATTTTAGCAACTAAGCAAACAGATGAAAAACTGCTATCTTAATAGTTTCTAATCTGTTTCATTAATTATTATTGTGGCAGTTTTTCACATGAATTCTGCAAGCTTTTTTCCATCAGGCATCTCAGGCTGCTGGAGGGCCAGAGTGTCTGCTGGTTTTTTGTGGCTTTCCTGTGTTCAGAAGTCTATTAAGACTTTGGAGGTGAAGTGTGAGCACTCCATAGCCAGTAAATGTTTTAAAGAATGCACTTAAGTGCTGAAATGCTCCAAAGTCCAACGGACGCGGTGATGCTCCTGAACTCAAAAACACTGCAAAAACCAAAAAATAAGTCAGTTTCTATTACTTAGTTGCTAATTAAGACAAAAAGATTGCCAATGACGTGAGACCGTTTGACTCATGTCAAGATTTGCGAACGCAGTTAAGACAATTTCGCCTGTCAAACGAAGCGTGACTTAAACAAGCTAGTGTTTTCAGCTTGAGAGAACAAAATAAGAATTGAAATCTCATGACAAGACTAGAACGCTTGCTAAGACAAAGACTAAGACAAGCTGAGGCCCGTTGAGTTGAGTTGAGTCCTTTTTTGTGCAGCGTGTTGAAGCTTGAGGTCCCTCCTCCACGCGGGTCAGTCTGCAGGATAAGCAGGGCTTACGGATCTCCAGTGTGATCCTTTGGTCTTTCTTTCTGCCCCCCCCCCCCTTACAGGTTCGTGGAGGAGAAGATGTGGGTGACATTTCTGGAAGGTTACTCTGCTCTGGCCGCCCTGTCGCTGAGTGGCACCACGGTAAGTATCGACCCCCTAGCCAGTAATGACCTGACGTTAGGGTGTGTAAGAGAGGGTGTGTAAAACGAACCAGCTGAGGTAGAAAAAAAGGGAAATAAATTCAAAAATGAGGTTGGTAGAAGCAGTCATTGTAAGGCAGAGTGAGGTTCACATGGGTTTTTATTTGGAGGTCTGCTTGCGTAAACAGTGCTGGAGATCAACGCGAACGCAGAACTGGGTGAGCTGTTTAAAATGAAGTGTTTTAAATGGAGTAAATAGTGGAGAGCGAGGACCGACGCCTCTCTCTCTGCTCTCTTGCAGGTCCAGGGGAAGACCGTCCTGGTCCAGCTGAAGAGCCCGCGCTGGATGGAGGGCCTGGAGCAGGACACGAGCGCCGACAGCGTCTGCGGGGAGGTCCCGTCCCCCTGCGGCTCCGCCCTGCTGGCCGAGGACACGCACCTGGGGGTGGAGTACGAGGAGGAGGGTACGGAATGACCCCCGCGAGGGCGGGACTGGGCGCGATACAGACTGATGAAAACATTCAGGAAACTGGAACTGGAGTTCAGCTGCTGCTGCTGCCTCTCCAGTCTGTCACGACGAGTTTAGCTTGTTTTTTTTTATTCCTTTAAGGGGTAGAATGCAGAACATAAACAGTGAAAAAACCATCAAAGAAAACAAAACAAAAAATGACATTGATTTCTTGGTACCTGTATTGATTACACAGGAGAGCTTGTACCTTGCAGTGGAGATCAAAGATAACGTAATACTTTGCCGTAACTTTTTTGTGATTATTCAGAATTATATATAATTAACTGATCCTGTGCTTCAGTGTGACACTGATCCAGTAGGACTGTCCCCTGTTTTGAGCTCACTGGTCCCTGGGGGATTTCATGTGCTTGTGGGTGCAGATGATGAGGATGATGACGCTGTTGAGGAAGAGGAGTTTCTGCCCTCGACCCTGCAGCCCGGCCTGGGGAGGGGACCCGGGACGTCCCCCGCTCCCTCGCCCCGGAGCAGTCCCTGCCCCTCCCCCACTCAGGACGACCTGGCCCCCACCACCTGGTACATCCCAACACCCTACTCCTCCTCAAGACCCCCAGGTGAAATATAGTTTTACTTTGACAAATGATCACCCGTTCACAAATATCACTATTTCACTCCTGTAATTCTATTGTACGTGTTTTAAATTCATAATTCTATCAGGATATCGGTGCAGTATATTTTTAGCTGTGAGACACAATAAATATGAAAATTCTCTTTCCAGTGTAAAATTAGACCTCCGTTGTCAGACAACCGAACTTCTTGTATTCTGTGGCTTTTTTTTTCAGATCGGCCTGTGGACCTCCATTCCGTCAGCACCACCTCTGCTGAGAAGCTGGAGCCCAAGCGACCCCCTCCCCCTCGCCCCAGCGCGCCCCCCGCCCGCCCAGCGCCCCCCCAAAGGCCCCCGCCTCCCTCAGGTACACCCCTGGGGCGAATGGCTTTTGCTTCCTGGCTTTTGACTTCATCCCTGTGGACATACTCCTCTCAGGCACAGTGCAGATCAGCTCAGCCAGGACGTACAGGACCCTGTCCTGTAACAGGACTGTAACAGGTCCTGGAGCAGCCCGGTGGGGCAGTGGTTAGCCCTGCTGCCCCACCCGGAGGAGGGTCTGGAGGTCTTGGTCCCGGCCGGCCTGGATCCTCTCTGTGCGGAACTTGCCGTGTTTGCGTGGGGGTTCCTCCGGGTGCTCCGGTTTCCCCCCACAGTCCAAAGACATGTAGCCCAGGGTCTGCAGATTGACAATAAGCCTTCTGGCACATTTACAGAAGTGTTTATTTACATTAGTGTCCATTGCCCCTGTTACACTAAAATAAATTTAAATTCTGACAAATCACCTGAAACACTGACAAGTCCCTTCAAGCTTGAGTCAGACTCTGTGATGTAACACTGCTACAACAGTCAGTTCAGTTTAGTTACCTGTGTAAGCAACACATGGAACACCTTGAGCTAATAACTAACACGTAATATTGGCAGTCTTTGCAACTATGAAGAAAAATGAAGCTTATTGGCTGACTGAGTCAATCAAGCCTTTCACATGCAGGAACTAGAATGAGTGAAGCTAACCGTTGCCGCGGCGACCCTAAGACTTCATGTCACTTGTGGTTACGCTCAGCTGCTGGAAGGCATTGACTTGAATTTGCAGTGAATAGAATGTGTGGATCACCAGACAATGGCACTACATTTTGAAAAAGGAACCAGTCCTGGGGAGGCTGGTGTGTGTGTGTGTGTGTGTGTGTACGTACCTACCCAGCTAACGGACTGTTCAGTCCCAGCTCATACGAGACTCCATCTGCATGCTCCTGATAAGAGGCCTCACGCTGTTTATCTAAACCCTAGAGTGCTGTTTAGAATGGGCGCTGTTCTGCATTCAGAAGCGGGTAAATGGGCGTTCTCCCTTTGTTCTGTTTCAGGCCGGGGGCAGCCTGCTGCAGGGCCTGGTCCCAAAGCAGCACCCAGATCGGTGAGTAGTCAGCTGCACATGCAAAGTGTTTGGGTTGGTAGGGCATCTCCAATACAGTCAGGCCCGTGCAATTCAGTGCGTATTGGCCTGACTGAAGTCCAGGTAGACCACAGCCTGGAAATATACTGTGGATGCTTGTTTCTGTTATTCTTGTGGAAGTGAAAGTTCAGTGAACGCGTGTGTGTGTGTCCGTGCTCCTGTAGAACCTTCCCCCACTGCTTGGACCCACGAGGCCCTCAGGCCACCCTGGGGCCCCTAGACCTGCCCCTGAGGTTCATCCAGGGGCCCCTCAAGTCCTCCCAGAACCCCAAACCGCTCCAGCAGGGCCTCCACTGGGTGAGTTCAGGTTTATACCCGGCTGTTCCCCTATTCCTCCACCCTCGTGTCTTTTCCTAATCCTGTGTAACTGTACACGTCTTTGATTCCACGCTGTCCACGTAGGCCTTGTGTGTACTCTAAACTGAGCCCCAGAGATTCATGACGCTTTGATGTTTCTGTGACAGAGCTGCCCTTGCTTCCTGAGCCTCTGATGCCTCAACGAGCATCTCCCCTGCAGCCTCAGCTGGCCACGCCTCCTGTTAAGCCCGCCCCCGACCCTATTCCCCCGCCCCCATCGAGACCCCTCCAAGATCCTAAACTCACACCCCCACCAAGACCCCTCCAAGATCCTATACTCCCGCCCCCTCCAAGACCCCTCCAAGATCCTAAACTCCTACCCCCACCCCGACCCCTCCAAGATCCTATACTCCCACCCCCACCCCGACCTCTCCCAGACCCCCTGCTCCCGGCGCCTCTGGTTCCCCTCCTGGCCCAGTCAGCCCCCGCCCTGCATTCGGCGTCTCTTCCGGCTGCCCCCGTCCACACCTCGCTGACCCTGCCTGCACGCAGCCGCCCCTCCTACACCCCACCCCCCGAGCCCACCACCACCACCACGTCCCAGGTGAGTTTCACCTGCCCGCGCACACCAACAGGTTCTGCAGTCTCACACACTCTGTGCATATCAGTGGTGATCAGACACTGCACTGCTTCTATAGATTTGCAAAAATTAGGCCTGGAACTCATCTTATAAGTACATTTAAACGCTATTTTTATGGTAATTATGTTGGTAATATTTGATATCTGTCCACACTTGCCTGTGATTCTATTACTCCAGTGTGTGCAGAGCCCTTGGGTGAGTTTTCTTCCCTCTCTTTCTCTCTCTCTCTCTCTCAAAAGCAGGAGCAATTCTGTGGGTAGCAGGTATTTAAGACCATTTTAGCCTCGGTGTTACTTCCTGCTGTACAGTGTCCTCAGTTTCAGTTAATGGCATGTTCTCTCACTGAAGTAACCCGTTCTCCCACCAGTGCGTTAGCTAACGGTTTCCCTCCTTTTTTACCGTAATTGATTTGTATTGTTGTTGGCTTGGTTTATCATGCATCAGGGAGCATTATTTTAATACATCCTGCCTTCCATAAGCTTTTATGTTCATTGGCTTCTGTGTTTTCCAGTTAACACTCTTGTTGCGAACATGACGCTTTCCAGTTCAGACTCCAGATGCAGTTATTGCTACCTAAAATGTCCATCTTTCAATACGTTTAGCAGCATACGTTGACCTAAAACCCCGTATGTTCATTGTACAGGGGTGCACTCATAAAAAGGGCCAAATGTTTCTTATGCTCAAGTAAACTCATGAGTGCCAAGAGTAAGTGGTGCAAACGCACTGTCAGTGTGCGTTTGGGAAAACTAGTGTTTATAATTACGCTTTTAAATGTGACCAGCAGGGGGCACACTATCTTCTTGGCCAAGAAGTTAATGAGTTTACAGTGAAGACACAGAGCATTAATACCCAGAATTCTTTCACCACAGACCAATGGGATGATCAGAAGCCAGAGTGACGGCCAGTTTAGAGGCAACCCCTTGGACACGTTTTCCACTGCCTGGCTCAACACCCAATCCCTGACCAGAAGCTCGTCGCTAAGGCCCACCCACAGCCCTCCCCTGGAGGTCCTCCCCGCCTCCCGGTCCCTAAACTCCACCCCGCCGTCCTCCGTCCCGGGCCTGCCTGGGGCCCCGGAGCGCGGCTGGCCCTACCAGCTGGAGCCCCCCGTGCCCCCCCGCAGCCATTCCCAGGAGGCCCTGCGCACCTCGCCCAACCCCTTCCTGCCCAGCCAGCCAATCGGCACCAACCCTTTCACCGGCCAGCCCACAGTCGCCAAGCAACGCTCCCTCACGCCCGACTTCGGCGCCCAGCAACGGGCTGCGCTCCCCGCGCCCCTCCTCCAGCCAACGTTCGGGCAGGGAGCGTCCTCATTGGCTGCCCCGCTGGCGCCCGCCCCTGCCCCGGCCACGCGAGTCCGGCAGTGGGTGACGTTCGACGACGATTCCGACTTCCCCGCACCCGGGAAGACCCTGGCGACCCTGCCCCCGCCCCCGCCTAGCACCGCCCCCAGGGCCAGCCCCACTCCTGCACAAACACAGACCCTCTTCCCCAGCTCTGGGCTTGACCCCACCCTCAACTGGGGAGCTCCGCCCACCTCAGCGTTCCCAGGAGCCCTGCCTCCTATTCCAGCGAGGGCGAACTCGGGAAGCCCTCAGGCACCACTGAGGCCGAGCCACAGCTTCTCCTCCAAGGAGTTCACAGAGAGATAGTTTTTTTTCTATGTAAAGGTATAGGATGTATCTCTGTATAAATACAGCCATAAAATTGGCACATAATCTTGCATCCAATCAGGAATCAGAATCCAGTTTCCTTGATGGATCAGAAATGGTTGATCAGGGTTGTAACATGGAATTGACATATGCGTTTGTTACGTTGGTTACTGACACTCTAAAGGTCCTTCTTTTGTTCGTTTCTGTAAACTCCATATTTTATGCGAGATGTCATAAGGCATAAATTACATTTCAAATAGGTTTCTTTTAATTGACTTGCGTAGCTTTCGCCTAGTAATTTACTCACCATTTTTGATGCAATTAATTCACATAGGAACCATGTCCTTACCTATATCTACTGTAAGTCTATATATATGTTGTTTTTATTATTTTAAAAAGATTTTTGGAACCAATTCATATCCCCCTTCTCACATTTTGGAATGGCCAGACATATGAAGGCGCGTGCCTTTCCTGCAGCATATCAGTCTGGAAAAGCACAAGCTCTGAGCCCAGTGCTATGGCCCAACGGCCCAGAGGTCACTGGGCCGTTGGGCCATGCTTCATGGCCGCAGGTTCTCAGTCCACCACAGGGGGTGCTGTGGCACAGTGAAACAGGGATCGCCCCCCCCCCGCCTACTGACACCCGGTGTCCGTTAATGACGCTCCTGCCCGATTACGCGGCGCCCTGCAGGGCCCTGGGCCGCAGCCGACACGGTTGTTATTCCCTGCACTGAGAACCTGGTCTTTACCCGGGCGAGTCCCCGAGCAGCCCTCCGCACCTTTTAAGTGATTTATCTATGCATACGCGTTTATACAACTGTGTGAGAATTAAGTGCAATATGTGTTTGTATGGCCGTGTGCAGTTGCTCCATACTGTGCATAAAGTGTACTCTGTGCCTAAATATTGTCTGCCTTTTCAGCATCAGTGCGCCTGAGCTGTGTTTAACGCAGTCTGCAGAAACGCAGGCTTTGCAGCGACTGCAAGCTCCGGCTGAAATTTGTGACAGAAGCCCAGCGGTTTTTCATTCTCTGCAAATGGACAGAGGATTAAAGGATTGTCATTGGCTGGTGAATGACCATTAGGGTATGAAGACGTGTTTAGACCTACGCGTTTTTGTTTTGTTGTCACCTTGCATTCGTCTTTGACCGATCAACCGTGTCACACAGAGACGTTTGCTCTTGCCGTGCTGACCTGACGTCATCGAACCAAAAAAATCTCAGGGTCCTCACCCCCACCTCCACCCACCCCCTCCCCCAGACTTTTGAATTATCACACACGTTTTCAGTCAGCATTACATCACCTACGCCTCGAGTAAGAAAGCACTGCAGCAAAAAAAATGCATTTGTTGCACTTACCCGTGAAACAGGCTATTTTCCACTCCACAAATCACAAAGTACTACAAGGGACCCATCTCCCACTGGAAGACGAGCATATTGCTTGTATATGACAGCTGGTGACGCTGTGAGGCCCCCGTCATGTTTATTTTGGAAAGAACAGGGGCATCGGCAACCCAAGGAATCCATCCCTTTCTCTGGCAGGACAATGCTGCTACAGAATCCATGCCAGGCACTGCCAGGGCCTGGAGCTGTATTATCTGGACCAGGGGGCCCAGTCTGTACTGGCATCACTACAGAGAGCCTTCCCTCTCAGCCAGCTGCGAGCCCGGCAGAATTCCTATCAGTCACCTTTCGCCCCAAAAACAATATTTAAGAACGCTTTTCCTCCCCAGTCCGGAGTGGCCGGGTGTGTTTTAACGACCCTCGTTGCAGCAGACTCTGCCCGTCCTGTTGGGAGAGGTCCCGCGAGTGCGCGCTCTCCTCAGGAGCCCTCGCCGCTGCTTCCTATCTCACCGCGGTTCGCTAACCGGGCTCACAGGGGCATGAGCTGCTGGAAGAGACCCTTCATGTGCAGTTTAACAGGTGGACTTGCCGTCACCCAATCAACCAGCAGGGGTCACTGGTGCGCGGTTAGGCAATATCATCCCAGCTTACTCAATCCCTCTGCCAGCAGGGGTCGCTAGAGCACGGTTAAGGCGATATCATCCCAGCTGACTCAATCCCTCTGCCAGCAGGGGTCGCTGGTGCGCGGTTAGGCGATATCATCCCAGCTGACTCAATCCCTCTGCCAGCAGGGGTCGCTGCTGCGCCGTTAGGCGATATCATCCCCGCTGACTCAATCCCCCTGCCAGCAGGGGTCGCTGCTGCGCGGTTAGGCGATATCATCCCAGCTGACTCAATCCCTCTTATCCCTGGCTGATGCTAAAGCCGACTGTGGCATGGTCAGTCAACAGTGCCATGGTCCAGATTTGATACAAGACTGTGGGGCCCGTGAATGCGTGAGAACAGTGCCTTACCAGGATGAGCCACTCGGCAAACCCTGCCTGTAGTGCCTGAGTGTATTGCGTGGGTGTGTCCTGCAGTTGATCCACTGATGTAGGGTTTGAATGTAACAGAAGCAGGAAGTAACTCAATACTAACTCATTGCTATTCAGGGATGGATATAGTTGTTCAGCACTGTACTTTTTTTTTTTTTTTTAAACACTGGAAACAGATTCCATTCCAGGTCTCTTGTAACTGCTTTTTTCAGAAATACCTAAAATGTCAGTTTGGTTAATATCAACCCTTCCTTGTTTTCTTTGCTGCATTACTGTGTTGTGTCTGCATAGTGACCTGCTGTTTTCTTGCCGATTTTTAGATAGATGGAGCAGGTTTGAAAGGATCTCCAGGAAGCCGTAGAGGTGCTGCAGAACACGCCCTATATATGTAATATAAAACATCATTTTATCGCTTTTATGCCTGTAAATTTAAACTATGTACAAAAGAAGAATAATGCTGTTTGTGTGCTTTTATAAATGTAATCATCTTTAATGGTGTGTGGGTGTGCTGGAATAAACAACTATATCAAGCTCCTGTTCTGGTAGCTTTTTGTCCTGTCTTAGTGTTTCCTGAGGGAGATGGTGATGATGGGTAGAGGAAATAAATACATTGTGCCAAAAGTCACATTATTGTAACACCAAATAAATAACAGTCAGATTTTGTAAGATTAATGGCAGATTTATTGCAGATAAATGTATTGCCTTTTTAAAAAAAAACATCTTTCATTTGACATAAAAAGCATATCTGTCCAAAAATGCAAACCTGAAGTAAAGTGTGTGTATACTTCTTCCATCTAGATTCGGACATTGTTACCACTTGTAAACCAACTCCAGGATCTGCTGTATTTGCTCCAGCCACGCCCTATACCACACAATTTCACTAATTATATTACCTCCTTGGTCCAGGAAGTAACCGTATTTAATGGTGAAATTAGGTGGTGTAGCGCATGGTTGGAGCAGATACCTGCAGACTCCACAGGCCACAGTCTTGCTTTAAATCAGGGGTCCTCAGTCTTATCCAGAAAGGGTGTAGGTACAAGCTTTCAACAAAGTAGTAACACGCCTGATTCTACTACTCAATGACTTAGAATCTTTGTTAAGGACCTTAACAAATTAGTAGATTGATTAGTAGAATCAGGTGTGTTTCCGCATGGTTGAAACAAAAGCCTGGACCTACACCGGCCCTTTTTGATTAAGACTGAGGACCCCTGCTTCAACGAATCCCTATTAGAAATGCAAGAAACGGCGGAGTGGAAGCGAAAAATCAACTGCTATTACACAATTACGCCAGGAGGTGGCGCATAAATGTTGCATTCCCACCGGTTCATTTGTCCTATGAAAAAGCGTAGACCGACCAAATTCAAAGCGCGTTTAAGAACAAGTTGCTTGAATTGGAATGGGCTTCAATGCTCAAACGCATGGTGGACGCGTTAAAACGAATACGATACCTTACCGAAATACAAACGCAAAATGCTAAAATGATATGAAATACAAATAAAAAATAAAATTGTTGCAATGTGTAATCTTGAATTTTCATTCGATATACCAACATTTGTGAATGTATCACTGCATTACACTTCGCATGCAAATTACAGGAACAATCGAAATTAAAATGGTAATGATCCTTAGCAGAGACTATACTTATGTATATTCCAATAGGCAATGTGCTTAGGTGTTCTTTTCTATCACAAAAATGTAGTTATATCAACTCGTCTCTTTCACGAATATTGCTCGTTTATACAAACATTTGCTGCGTGGCGTTAGGGCCTGTAATCACCTTCAGGTGCGTGCTGCGGACACGGACTCGCATTAATCGCTGTCAATCACGTTAATTGAAAAGGGAAAATGCACGTGCGCTGCCGTACAGCAGCAAAGCTGTCTTTCTACAAGCGTGAAGCCGCATTTCCACGAGGCCTGAAAATGACCTCTACTTACGAATCCGAAAAACATCAATCCAACCAGGTAAGCCGAGCAATTTTTCACGTGGTTTGCTGTGTATGCAATTAAGAATAAATAGCATTAGGGTCTGTTTTTTTTTGTTTTTTTTTTTTTTTTACAAACGTCCGCTTTCCTCATTCTATTTCTGTCTAGTATGCGGAGACCTATTGTTCTTTCAGTTGCCCATTGTGAAACTAACCTCACGCCAATTAATTTAAGGCCTCTTAATACTTATTACAAGTTTATTTATGGTTTTATTTGCGGGTTTTGGAATAACCTCCACGAGTTTATAATTCACTGAGTGAACTCCTTAGAAATGTGTTTCTGTCTGCTATTCTCTACCAGATTTGATTGCTACTATATACATTTGTTCATAAATATGAAAAGGGTTTGGCTTAGTCGTACCCTTTTGGGTGTCTAGGAAAGCATGATTCATGATTTTAAAATGATGTCAGTGCCCACAGGTTACCAAAACCACAGGTGGAAAAGTCTTACCCAGTATTGTGTTGCAGTCACCAAGATTTTTTTATTGGCACAAATCTTTAGCCTGGGGGTAGAACTCATTTAATAAAAATCAGCTAGTTGAGTTCATTGGTGGAAGAAACACATGGAAGGACCTCTGCTTTCTGACCCCTGGACTTTCCGCCACTGACCAAAGCATCTCTTTGTACATTACTACAGACTGCAGATTTGACTGACACATGCAGGGCTTTCCAGTACCCAAAGGTATTTGTATAAAACCTTGAGATGTACCAATATTAAAGACAAACATTTGATTATCAGCAGCCTCCTGAAGAGTCTTTTTTTTTTTTGGTCATCTCTCCATTCCCAGGTGGCCGTCAGCGTCCTGCTGATTGGTGACGACGACGTTGTGATTAAGACCTCCGGGCTCGTCTGGGATACCCTGCCCAGGTTCGGAGAGGTCAGGGTGGTGAAGCTTGTGCCCCTGAGTGCTGTCCCATTTGTGGACCCCCGAAACTTCCAGCTGCTCTTCTTCCACCTGAGCGACTCCAACACGTCAGCAGAGCTCAAAGCCCTCCGCGACCTCAGGTCAGGCACTGATATTTCGGCATGTGTAGTTGTGGTTTCTTTTTAAAGTGCCTACAGCACTTCACTAAATAAATTCTTTGGCAACACACTTTCAATAGTTGTGCCAATGAAATCATTTTGGGATTTGTTGCCAAAGACATAGATGTTCAGTAGGTGTTGCTCCCAGATGAACTTGGAAATAGTCGCAAGTCTTTGATCGGGGCAGGCACGGTGGCATAGTGGTTAGCACTGTTGCCTTGCAAGAAGGAGGTTTCGGGTTCGAATCCGGGTCCGACCGGATTCTCTCTGCGTGGAGTTTGCATGTTCTCCCCGTGTTTGCGTGGGTTTACTCCGGGTACTCCGGTTTCCTCCCACACTCAAAGACATGCATGTTAGGTGCCCTCCTGCAGTTGCCCTTGACCAAGGCACTGGCCTCAGAACTGGAGTTGGTCCCCGGGCGCTGCACTGTGGCTGCCCACTGCTCCTAAGTAACTAGGATGGGTCAAAATGCAGAGGAGTATATACAAAATAAAAAGTATATATATCTGCCACAATATCTTTATTAATGAGACTGCAAGGTTGAATTTTTGTGGGGAACTAATCGATGTGTCATTGTGGTCTGTGATTTCATCATCTTGATTACTGATTGTCTTAAATATTAACGTTACCATTTTAATTACTTGCTGCATTTCAGTACTTTTTGTTTTCTCAAACCCCCTTCCCCTAGTTGAGGGTGGGAAAATTAGGCTTCACAAAGCCAAAAAGGGGCAGCCGTAAACATGAAAGTGTCGATTTGAGCCAGTTATTTTCTTCAACTGTGCATCTTTCCATTGGTTGAAACAAGTGTGTGATTGACGGATCACGGTAGTCCCGCCCACTGTGTAACCTTGCGCTTTGTGAAAACTCACTCTCCTGCCTCTAGGTGAGTGTGAGGTTTCACGTGACTACTTGCTACTTATCAAGACTTATCAAACAGCAAGCCTGGCATCAACTGCCCCCTCTCATTAACTCCCACCAGTTAGATATTCTGTTTGATGCATGTATTCTAATTGGCAGACACCACGGAAAGGCGGATTCAGCACCACTAGGCTGTATACGTGTTCGTCCAAATGGCAGAAAAGTGTTCTCATGTGCATGTGTGATGACTGAAGCTGTGTTGTTCATGAAAACAGGGAGAAGAGCTGCAAGCATTCAGACAGAGCAGTGTGCATCCTCGTTGTGCCAGAGGCCGGTCCAGGTATGCACCGTACGTTACCTCGCTGTACTTGGCAGCTCTCAGTGGAGACGGCTGTCTGAACTCCTCTGTCTGTTGTCATGAAGATGTTCCAGACAGCGCGGCAGACTTCGTGCTGACCCAGCCAGTCACCGTGGAGACCGTGGAGGAGGTCCTCAGAAGGTGCAGCTTCCTGTCAGAGCAAAGTGAGGACATTTGTACACACACACACATATGGATGGATAGCACTGTCTGTATGGATAGTACTGTCTGCTCATTGCAAGAAGGTCTTGGGTTCAAATCCTGGCCTGTGGCTTTCTGTGTTGGGTTTCCATGCTCTGCTCGTGTCCGCATGGGTTTCCTCCGGGTACTCCGGGTTCCTCCCACAGTCCGAAGACATGCAGGTTAGGCTAATTGAACTGACTCTAAATTTCCCATAGGTATGAGTGTGTGAGTGAATGGTGTGTGTGCCGTGCGATGGACTGGCGACCAGTCCGGCGTGTATTCCTGCCTCTCACCCAATGCATGCTGGGATAGGCTCTAGCACCGCCTGTGACCCTGACCAGGAAAAAGTGGGGTAGATAATGGATGGATGAAATGTGGGACAGATGAAAAATTCTGAATTCTCAGAATAAGTCAGGACATATGAAAGGGGTTGAAATAAGGGCCTGTCCTGGGGGGGGAAAGGATATCAGGTCACCCTTACCTATCTGACGGTCTCTCCACAGGCCAAAATGACAGCCCCTCTGCCTCTGCCTCTACCTCTGCAAGCTCAAACACCATGGTGGGACAAGAACCTGAACCTGAGGCAACCAATCATCAGGCAGAACCAGCGACACCTGTGCTGGAAAGGTCTTTCAACAGTTCATTTTGTCCTGGCAGTCGTTCAAAGAAAATGGGGGCAGCATAGCATTCAGTGCAGGGCCTATCCAAGAAAAATGCACCAAAATGGAACATTCGAGCAAATGTTACGCTGCACATTCAGGCAATTTTCCACATTATATAAAAATGTTAACTTTTTTTTATTTCTTCCTCAATATTTTTGTAATGGGGTGTTGGAAGCCATAGGACACCAGGGACATTTCTAAAACCGCTGCAGTATCCTGCATAGTTTTCTCATCCTATTTATTTTTATCTCTTATTCATGTTTTAAATACCACCCACAGCAGGCATTGCATAAACTAATCGAAAGCTCAGAAACTGTCCTTGTGTTTTGTTAGTTTTCTGTACGTTTACCCCACAACTATACAGCCTGCAGTGCGGTATGCCGGTGAGGGTTAGTGGTGAGGATTGGTGAGTGTCTGAGGGCAACACCTGTGCTGCATTCAATGCAGCATTCTCACTGTTCAGTTCATTACAGTGCACAACCACTGAATTTGAATATTAATCTAGTTCGGTGGCTATTAAACTGACATGATGATGTTTCGTACACAAAAAGGAAAAACGGATATTTTGGATGCTAACAGCATTTGGATCTTGCTTAATGGCTTGTCCCCCGGGTAAGAAATTCAGTACCACTGAAAGTGAGCTGTATATCTGGCCTTTGTGGATTGTGTAATGAGCTTCTTCTGGTTGGCCGGCCGGTCCTGAGAGTCGCACCGTAACTACCTTTTAAACTAGGAGAGGCCAGTCTGAGTCTTTATTCTGTCACTGCTGTTATTTGCTTATTGAAAGTAACCATTAGCATAGAAAGGCAATTTATGTGCCGGGTCAGGGCTTGGTAAAGGCTGTTAGGTAAACCCAGGACAGTGTTTTGCAAACATGGAAGCTCAAGCATTTGTTTTGCAAAATGTACCTCTTATACGGTGTCTACGTGGTACATTTATTCCAGCTCAGAACCCAATCTCCCATGAACACCTCGGTGGAACCATTTCTTTATGGAAATCACCGCAGGTCAGACGTGTGCACAGTGTCTCGAGTCTTGCAGGCTGATGGTTAATTCTGCTGGAATTAATTAATCCACGCCCATGCATTTTGAATATAGCAGGAGAAAGACCAGATCTCATGCAAGAAATTTGAGGTTCTCAAAGTTTGTAAGAAATGGTGTTGAGCTAATTATCCTATTGCAGCACAGATGGTATGAAATATGTGGTCCTTATTACAGTTTCTTTCTCTGCCCCACTGCCATCTATGTGTGATTATATAATAGCGTACCTGGAAAATAAGCAGCAATTTAGTGTGTCCACCCACATACTGCCTCACAGCATAGTCTTTACTCCAAACTCTATAAGCTGTGTCGCTAGAATGTCTGGAAAGTTCAGTTACAGTTGCGATTGGGTTTCTCGAAAGATCCTGACATTTAATGGGCTCTAACGAGTTTTATCCAGGTTTATGTTGGTGGGTAAGTAGTGCACCATAAGTAACTGCGTAAGATGGTTTGTCACAATCAAATTGACTTGACTTATTAGCGAAGCGCTAGACCTGGCTAAGATATATGACCCGGGCCACAGGGTCTGCTGGTTTTTGTTGTTACCCACCTCTTAATTGATCCGTTAAAGCAGTCGATTATACGGTTAACTCATCTCACCTGGTTTCTAGGACCTAAACCAGTTGTTATATTTTAAGGCAAAAACAAACTGTCACACGAGTGTGTCGGTTACTGACAGCGATGACGTGTGTCAGTTACTGACTTTGCTTTCAGGAGCAGGGCCGAGGATGTGGCCGGTCCTAGCGGGCCCCTGCTGGAGGGGCCCAGCGCGGAGCTCACCAGCGGGGACCTGCAGGCCTTCCTGCACTCCAAGAAGGAGCAGCAGAGGAGGTGAGGCCCTAATCGGGTGACTGGCACAGTGACGTTCTATCAGCGTTTAGGGTGGCAGTGTAGCGTCATGGGTGAGGACCTGGTCTCGTAACCTATAGAGGTCGCAGGTATGATTACCTGGAACAACGTTGCCATTGTACCCTTATATATCCAGCTGTTTAAATGGAATACAATGTTTTGTTGCTCTGGATTAGAGCGTCTGCCAAATGCCTGGATGGCAGTGTCCTAGCGGGGAATCAAACCTTAAGCCTTGAGCTTTCCCTTGAGCAAGGTACCTAACCTGCATTGCTTCAGTATATATCCGGTATAATTGGATACAATGTAAATGCTATGTAACAGTTGTGTAAGTTGCTCTGGATAAGAGCATCTGCTAAATGCCTGTAATGTAAATGTGAATCTGCTCACTGTCCTGTCCTGTCCTGTCCTAACTAACCTGTCCACTGTCAGGATGCAGATAAGGGAATCTGCTTACTGTCCTGTCCTGTCCTAACTACCCTGTCCTCTGTCAGGATGCAGATCAGGCAGTGCTGCGAGCGCCTTCGCGAGCTGCTGCCGTTCATCAGGTCCCGGACGGACACGGCGTCCACCCTGGAGCTGACCGTCAAATACATGGCCTACCTCCGGCAGCGGCTGCCCCAGGACGTTTTAGACAAGGTAGAGACACCATTCCACCCCTCAGACCTTTCTTACCTGAGCTCCATGGCCTTAATGAATATGTTTACTCTTCCACTGGGACCCCAGCCCTCTGCCACCTGAGGAAGTTGTGTTGCTGATCAAAGCCTTTCTCACTTGGGGTTTTATTTTATTTTATGTATAGCAATCCCAGACACTGCCCTTTATTTCTGGAGAGCCATCTGTAATGCAAAGCGCTGTCGGAGAGCTTTTCACAGTTGAAGGCTCGTAGGGAAAGAAGCTGGTGACTCACTCATTTGTTTTCTCCACCAGGAGTGAAATGCCTCAAGGCTGCATTAATCCTGTGGCAGATTACACTCACCCTATTCTGCTTTGAATTTACAGGTAGTTAAAGCCCTGGAAGAGAATGGGCCTGAGAGATGGTACAAACCAACTAAAGCCCCTAAGAAACGGTATGGTATTGCGTATGACTGCTTCTCTGGGGTGTAATGGCTGTGACTGGTAATGCCCAAGATGGTCATTTTTAATGGTACATTACAGCTATGACTGGTAATGCCCCAGATGGTCATCTGTAATAGTACATTACAGCTATGACTGGTAATGCCCCAGATGGTCATCTTTAATAGTACATCACTGCTGTGACTGGTAATGCCCAAGATGGTCATCTTTAATGGTACATTACAGCTGTGACTGGTAATGCCCCAGATGGCCATCTGTAATAGTACATTACAGCTATGACTGGTAATGCCCCAGATTGGCATCTTTAATGGTACATTACAGCTGTGACTGGTAATGCCCAAGATCATCATCTTTAATAGTACATCACTGCTGTGACTGGTAATGCCGAAGATGGTCATCTTTAATGGTACATTACAGCTGTGACTGGTAATGCCCCAGATGGTCATCTTTAATAGTACATCACTGCTGTGACTGGTAATGCCCCAGATGGTCATCTTTAATAGTACATCACTGCTGTGACTGGTAATGCCCAAGATGGTCATCTTTAATGGTACATTACAGCTGTGACTGGTAATGCCCCAGGGTGTGTTTGTATTTAGAAGGCAAGGCCACTCAGCTGGAAAATGGGTCTCCACGCTTCTCCTTGGCTTGGGGGGGAGAGGCTGTGTTGCTGCGGGGGAAAAACTCTTTAGGCCCTTCACAAGAAGACATCTGAGCTTTTACTCCAGAGGGAAATTATATTTTTTGTGATTAAATGGAGAGATATCATTATGTTTTCAGGCAAGGGAATTTAAATTGAATATGAATAAGACTATAATGTTGGTGAAACAGCAAGAAATAGCATTTATTTAATGCAATGATTTTATTTTATTTTTTAACAAAGAACTTAAATGGCTTGACTCGTTTTTTGTTTACAGTTAATGTTTGTGCATTGGTTTACATGCAGTCAATTTTTAACTGGTTTAAATTAAGCACATCTGAGAACTATGCACAAATGCTGTTTGGTACCACTTGCAGGCATAAGGTTGTATAAACTGAGTTTACATAAAGCAGAGGTTTCTGCTGGACTGACTTCACCATGTCCTGTTCTCTCAGCCGAATGACGTGCCCGGTGAGGAATAAACCAGCGGACGTGCCGATAGCAGCGCCGACCGACGCCAGTTTTGCTGATGGTATTGTGCTGCTCCACCTGCTGTTTTACTCATGCTGTCCTGTAATGTGTACCTTTATGTTCACGTTTCATTGGCTCTGCGCATCACACTGTCAGAGCTGTGTTCGGTAGTCTCACCTTTACCCTTGGCAAGTAATGCGTGCTTCAGCAGTCCTTTGCACAGGGAAAAACCTCACTCGGTTTCTCCCCTTCTTAAGGGGAGTGTGCGTAACTATGAACCTTCTAGAGCTGCCAGTGTTTTCTGTTCTGCATCTCTGACCCTTTATGTGTGGTCATCGCTGCTCGAGGCCCTTTGCAGTCTTGTCCTGACAGTAGCTGAAGTCTACTGGAGTAGATGTGTTTGACTGCAGCCATTGGATGCACTTGGTCTGGGGGTACACTATGACCTATTGTTGTGTGTGACTCTTTCTTTGTTGCCAGATTTTATTGCAGCGCACGTTTTGGGGAGACACATTCAGCCCAAGGTGGAGGGGGTCCAACCCGTTGGCCCGCTCCCTCCGGGCGTGCTGATGAGCCAGCCCTTCGACCCTCCCCCGCGTCTGACCTCGGCCCCGCGTCTGACCTCGGCCTCGGGGCCAAGCGTAGCGCTGGGGCAGGCGTCCGGTCCCTACGGTCAGGCGTTCGTAATGAACCAGGCCTACGGCGAGCCAGCAGCGACGGGGCCCGGCTACGCGCCGCCGGTGTTCTGGAAGCAGGCTTGCGGCCCGGTCTCGTCGGTCGTGGTGAACCAGAACTTCGTCCCGCAGATGGTTCGCAACCCGTCCGTGACCCGGGCGCTGATCGTGGAAGGGTCTTCCCTTCCCCCGGTTCAGTCGCTGATGGTGGGCCCAGGATTCCTCCCTCGGGTGGGTCCGGACCCAGCGTATCCTCCCCCGCCTCCTCGGCGTGTGATGATGAACCCGACCTTCGCTCCCCTGGGGTCCCTGAATGACCCCTGCCCTCCGGGGGTCACCACCAACCTGCCGCCCGCGCGCGCCGCTGCGTCCGGGGGCGTGTCCGACTACGGGCCAATCACGACGGCGGGCTCGTGGGAGGACCGTCTGCTCACTGAGATACTTTACGACTCCGCCCCCTCCCAGCCCAGCTTAAGCTCCTCCCACAGCGCCATCAGAGGGGATACCCTGCCACAGAGCTCCGCCCCCAAACCCACGTTCTCCTCTTCCCTGTCCCGTCCACCCCAGTGGGATTTTGGCTGTGGGAGTGGACCTGTGTACCCCCTTCAGCCGTACTTCCTGGAGAGTTTACCCCCACCCTCCATCACCCACCCTATCCCAGCTCAGAATGCTCCTGGTCCAGGGTCCATTCATCCATTTTTGGGAGATGTGGGCACCAATAAACCGTACAGACAGCACTACACAGGACCCACAGTGAGTAACCTGAATTGTGCCAGGAAACATCCAGCTGTATAAACTGATAATGTGCAAAAAATGTTGTCCGTGTAAGAGAACATTCTGTTAAAATGCCAACATGCAACCCTAGCCTGACAGCTGAGGATTGAGCCAGTCATAAATGCAAAATAAGTTATATGTGGTTCTATTTTTATTTGTGGTGATTTCAGGAAATTCATCACTGCAATATGGAAATGTTTGTGTGTGTGTGACATTCATACGTGCTATTTACAGGAATGTTGGTTCACTGGCATTTTGTCTTCCTCTTTCCACTTCTAGGACTACCAGATAAATTTAAACTGGGGAAATGGATCAGGTTAAAGAAGATGGATGGCATGCTCAGGAAGGTCCACAGAAAAGTAAAGTTTAATTTTATTTATTTATTATTTATCTATTTTTAACTGGCTTGTTTTGTTTCATGCTTTGCATTTTGTGGCCTAATTTTGAGATGGATTTGTTGTCATTTACATTTACATATAGCCTGTGAACTGTCTTTCTGTTATGTCTTTGTTCAAGCACTGAGGCATCTTAGTCCATATTTGTTCATTGTAACCTTATTTTCCTGGTTGCAAATGTTTTTCAACAACTAATATGTTATTGGCTTTGAATCACTGTTTTATTTAAAGATTTGGGGGGAAATTGTTGCTGTCATATCATGATGTACTGTTGTGTTCCAACATCTGTTTAGTCTTTGTGTTATATTTTGTCAGTAAAACATCTGCTGCGGGTCTTAAATGTACACTCCAGCACCTGGAAAATGTATCTTTAATGCACATTTCTGAAACAAAGCCATTGCATACGTGACTTGAATGAATCACTTGTTGGAAACTAAAGGGCTATGGAAGAGCTTTGTCTGTCTCTGGCTGTCTCACTGACAAAATGCAGATGTAGCCTTTTGTCTCTGAACTAGTTTTGGCTCGTGTTTTGTTCCGTGACGCTTGCTGCATTTTTTTCCCTGGAAATATAAATACTTTATAGCTGTTGAAATTGGACCCAGAGCCCCTTAAAGGTCCATGTAGATCTGTTTCCTTAAATTCATTCCAGTACACTTGACTCTCTGTCCTGCATCTTTCTGAAAGCATTTGAGATGCTTCTTGCCTTCCCATTCTAGAATCTTCAGTCACATGACCACTGTGCAACTGTGACCTCATGACGGCTGAAGCAGGTGCACTCTTACAGTGCGTTTACCCGAGCAGGTGGCCATACACACATACACACAAACTACACGCAACAAACGGTCCTATGAGAGAGCAGGAGCAGAATCACTGACAGCCACTAGTCAACTGGGTAGCTGGTGGGTAGCTGGTGGGGGGCACTGACAGTGGCAAACTTTAGAGTCCTGGTTGAATTAAGACTACTGTAAAGTCATTTAGGTTTGGCTGCTTTGGGTTTATTTCATCAGGTAATGAAATTAAATCCAGATTGCTTGCTCTGAGAAGTTCCAGAGCACCGTACTGTCAAATTTGACTGAGCATCCCACTGGTAGTGTTTTACATCACATTGCATTTATTTATTTACTCCTCATATCACAATTCTCCAGAAATGTAATGGGAATGTTTTCAAGTGTGTGCAGGAGTGTTGGGCTAGGTAGAGGAAGGAGGAAAAAGTGAGATTTGGCAACGTGAAATGGCACCGAATCCTCCGTGAATATATTCAGCTGACAGATTCCGCGTGGGAAGATTTTACATAAGTGTGAGTCGTGATCCATCCTCCCATATGTGATTTTCCTTATTTCTGTCCTGGCTTCATAGCCAACATGGTATGATTTTTTTTTGCTGCTGTGCCATTTGAGTCTGGTCCTCTTTTTGAAAAATGGAGAAAGATCTCCACTTGATATTTGGGAGAGTTGTTCTATAAGTTTACTCACAGATGCTGTTTTAGATTAAGCTCTGTGTACTTTGGGTTTTATTAGGAGTGTGGGTATAAAATGTGCTCTGTGCTACTGTAGCTGTTGCACTTTGGCACTTCAGGAGTTGAAGAAGTGGTGATCAATCAAACTGTCAGGTGATACTAAACGGTTGAACTTAGAAATTCTCATTCTGTTGGGGTGACTGGATGGGCCTCATGATATGGTGTGGAATATGGACTGTGCTAACTGACTGACAGTCCTGCAGGGTGTGGCACAACTAGGTTTAGCATCACCCAGGGTTTCAGTTGGCTAGGATGACAGCATGCCATTGCCCACCAGCACCCCCTACTGGTCGACTGGGCACCCGCATGTCTTCCTTTTGAGTCTCTCATGAAGTGTCTTATGTCTCTGTGCAAACCCAACTTGCACAGTGTGGTGTGATGATGAGCAGTGGCTAGCACTGTGCACTTCAGAGGAGGAGCACATGCTTGTGTGTCTCAAATCACAGACAGAGGCTGCGATGAGCGCTATACAGTGGGCATGATTGGGCTTTCATGCCACTCATGTTACATGTACTTCCATTCCATCACTTTTTGTAATTTGCATTTGTCCTAATATTGTAGCTTGTTCTTCCCCCTAGTTTGACTTGCCATAAGTTAGGCCAGTTCACGCAGTGAACATTATTCTGAACTGTGTTCTTGGCTATAAATTACTGTACGAAATGAGTATTGTACCTCAAACCTGTGTTTTTTTGTAGTTGTTCCAATGACCTTGAAATGCACTTTTGTACATCGCTTTGGATAAAAGCATCTGCTAAATTAATGTAATGGGTTTCCAAATGCAGGAGAGAAACCCAAAACTGCATTAATATTTGGACCTTCTTACGCCTGCACAGTGAACAGTGTTTGTGGTGCGGCAGCTTTCCATCGCGCAGATGGTGAGGATGACGAGCGAGTTCTCACGCACTCGCACGTGAGCGCGGCTTCTGGCGGCGGAGTCGAAATCTAAGTCGCTGAGACGGGGACGTGTTCCAGAGGGAGAGAGATGTGGGTCGGAGCCTTTGTCAGATGTGTGTTCTCTTCCCTCCCGCCTCGTCTGAATCCCGTCTCTCTCCGGACGCACGCGTGTGGCCTCGCCCGCGAAGTGTTGGACCCGGCTGTCAGACCCGGCTGTCGTACCTCTGTGTCGTTCAATCAGCCCCTGACCCTCCCTCGGGTGGGTCCGGACCCAGCATATCCTCCCCCGCCTCCTCGGCATGTGATGATGAACCCGACCTTCGCTCCCCTGGGGTCCCTGAATGACCCCTGCCCTCCGGGGGTCACTATCTCAAAGCAAGATAACCTCATGGGGATCACAGCATCAACACAGATACTCAATATCTCCCTCCTTTATAACTGCCTGTGTAATGGACTCCTGAACTAAATCACTAATTGAATTCCTCTTTTTTGATAAGGGTGACTCAAACATTCATCAGGAAGTGATGAAAGCCTTTCTCATTGGTTTATTTTTTGTTAATTGTTAACTCTTTCGCAGGAGGAATAGCCGTGTATGTACCCTACCTTCAAGAGCACCTTGGTTCGCGCTACCTGGAGTTTATCTACTTGCAAAATTATGTGGCTTTTCTTCCTATTGATAATGCTCTTGATTTCATGTGATCATAAATGTTGTGTTTGCGATTGCTGTTTGTTCCAATGCACAGAGGGGCCAGCTTATGAAGGATTTACAATCAATCAAAACAGAATCAAGTTACTGAATTTCTTTATATAATGTGTCCACTTACGCAGGCTGCTTCATTTGTATTTGTGGAGTACGGATACAATTGCAGGCTGCCCACAACAGGTCCAACAGGTGTAATATTTCAGCTGGTCACATTTCATTAGCTGAAACAATTATTCAGATTCTCTTTCATTTTTTGAAAATCCAGACAAACTGCCTGTCCAAAATATCAGATATAAACAAATCAATGGCGCATCATGGCCTAAATATTAGCAGTGGAGGACTACTCAAGGTTTGTGTTGGCCATGCTTTTTCATAGCAGTTGGACTGTCAGTCTCAACGCATATAAATTAGTATTCATATTAAATGTTAAGTACCTATATAAAATAAGATGGACTAGTCTTGTTGCAAAAACTGGAGAGGATGTTTTGTTGGGAGTCCTGGGTTGGTCTATGGGAACACAGACAAAAAGATATTAAACTATGCTTTCCAGAAGAAGAAAGTCTTTTGAAAACAGCTGATTGAATGGCCCAGAAACTGTATGCTTTCAAGAGTGTCTTACCCAGTCCCTTCGAAACCACACATCTCACTGTACCTTACAAGTACTTATATAACCAAAAAGCTTTACATGTATGAATACGTGTATCGCATGAATACACGTATCGTATACAGATTTATGATTTTACTTTTGGTGGATTTTATCGAAGTAGGCACTGCCTACCAAGCCCATACCCGGACCGTATGTCCGTGAGAGAACGGAGGAACCAGGTTCGCAGTGGTCTCTGCAGAATGGCTAAAATGCAGTGAGGAGCATAATAAATTGGTGTTCATGCGTTCTGTATGAATCTATGCTGCTTGAGCAACTTTCTGGAGCAGCAATGCAGCGGTCAGCAACTCGTTCGGTGACGTAAATTCTACCCACGACTGAAGGGTCCGAGCGCAATGAGCGCACATTTAATCGACTGGTCTGTCACTTTGTAATTGTAATTAATGGTAGTAGCCTTGAATGGTACGGGCCGTCACGTCACCGGGACGGTGGAAAAAGTAAGAATAAGCCATCACGCATGCATATGTAAATACATAAACAAGCAACTCGCAGTTTACAGTAGCAGAAATAACAGTGTATTCATTAACATAAAGCCATGTAGGTCACCCGGGATTGCTGGTAGCACTGAATTTGTGGGTTCTGTGAAATAAAAATTTATTTTAAATTAAAATATGTAACAATTAAGTGTAGGCACAGTTTTGTGGACACAAAGGGAATTAAATAATCCAAATCATTGTTCACCTGCAAATAATCCGGCAGAGATTGATTTATTTAATTTATTACTCTGGAAAGTTATAGCCTACCGAATTTATATACGCTTGATTGGTTTATACCATTACATGGACGACGAAGGGGATCCTTTCAGGCATCTCCGTCTCCATAACCCCAGGCTCTCGAGGCAACTATGCTCGTGTTCGAGAGAAGGAAAAAAATGCAGGTTTCCTCAGTCCTCACGTGATACCCCGGCGAACTGAATGAGAAATAGGTAACTGCAGCATGTGAGTGGTGCGCATTTGCTGCAGAGTCCGAGTGTTTCACATCGAAGCACGTGCCATTGTCGTTTGGTGTGAGAAACCAGTGGTCGTGCGAAAAACCCATCTCATAAATCTTACAATTGGTTTCTGTCGCTTAATTGACTTAATATTAGAAATGTGTATAGGCTATGCCTATAAGACCATTACAATAAAACCGAAACCCAAAAATGCAGCCCTGCACTTTTCGATGTTTGCAATAGGCTATAATTATTCTTAATATTAATCGTATACCCTTGAAGGTGTGCTCATGTAGCGAACGTACTTAATATAATGAACTGGTAATATATCGGCTATACAGGAACACCGTCAAAGTAGCCTATACATGACAGATACTGCGTTATTTGACGAGAACGTGTCAGGTGGGAGGTGAGAAGGATACGGGGATGGAAAGGGGCTGCATTTAAATGAGGAACCGACCAATGCAAATCACTGCAATAGCACCACGGAGGAAGAAAGCAGCTGCAGCCCTGCCTACCGTCTTTCACACAGACGTAGACGGGACAACAAAGAGGGTCCAGGTTTGCGCTCTCCGTCAACGCCGCAGAAAATCCAGCCCGAAAGCGCTGAAATTTATAATTTAATCTGAAGGCCATCATAGGGAATAAAATATTGACGGGATTCGATACAGATTCCAATTTAAGGTAAGCATCCCACAATTATTAACCGGTAGAACCAAACGCACCTACTCTTTTACGATGGATGCGTAAAGGTGTTGCACTGGTAGCAATAGCTAGCCTACATTATAGGTTAGTTTAATCCCCCATACCTCTCACACCATGTGATTGTGAGATTTCGCTACATTTTGTTAATAAATGTCTTGTTGCTGATAGTTTTTGCATTACCTTATTTGCATTATCTTATTTATTTTGGAAGTTTTGAAAATAAGAACAATGGATATTTCTTTGAGACGTCTGATATGACTTTGCACTAATGTGGTTTTAATGCAGTAGCCTAGTCTACCCGGCGAACATAACAGTTAAATGGGGGTGTGTACGCTACGCTGGAAAAGGTAGCAGCTAGTCGGCTTCGTTTTACTGAAAATGTATGTTCAAATGCGGCTTTACAAACATGCATCGCGGTATGCATGAATCGGTGTTCGTAAAAGCAATGGGACAATATTTATCTTAAGTTAGCAAGTTGTTTTATACATCTTGCCGTGCTGCAAATGTGTTATTTAGTACTTGATGCCTGCTTTTGAGGTTCCTGAAAATTTGTCGTCGGACATCCTGAAACGGTACACGCCCATTCGTTTGCCCTTTGTCTTTTTAAGGGTCTTGCATCGGTGTAGCGTCCTTGGGGAAAGACATGGAGTTGGAGCATTTTGACGAGCGGGACAAAGCGCAGAGATACAACCGCGGCAGCTCTCGGGCGAACGGGCTGCCCAGTCCCACGCACAGCGCCCACTGCAGTCTCTACCGAACCCGAACCCTCCAAGCGCTCAGCTCGGAGAAGAAGGCGAAGAAGGTCCGCTTCTACCGCAATGGAGACCGCTACTTCAAGGGGATTGTATACGCCATCTCTCCGGACAGGTTCCGGTCTTTCGAGGCTTTACTTGCCGACCTCACCCGGTCTCTATCTGACAATGTCAACCTGCCGCAGGGGGTCCGGATCATCTACACCATCGACGGCTCCAAGAAGATCACTGGCTTGGATCAACTGGTGGAAGGTAAGATAACCAAGCCTTGTTACACCAGGCTTTTGGGATCCAATTTGTCAGTCTATTGGTTATTAGAAGTCTGCATACTATTGATATGAGCCCCTAGTAGGGTGAGCCTTTGCATCAGAGAATTTTACTGTCTTTGGACTTCATATAATAAGTGTAGAACTACCTCTAGAACATTGATATACTTTTCCTGTGAATAACTTGCCTTAATAAATACACCGTTTGGAAGTTTTCTTCAACTAGCATTTCTCAGAACATTTGTTTTTGTTTTTTATAATAATGTCAATATTTTGGATGAAAGTGATTCCGTGAAAGAATGTATGCCGGGGTCAGTAAAGATAAGGGAGATCTATTTATAAAAAAATAAAAAAATGTAAAAATTAGGCTACAACTGCAGTCATCTGCATAGATTTTTTTTCCATTTTTATTTATTTATTTTGGTTTAGCTTGGTCGAGTGGGTGAATATGGGCTGACTATGATGACACGCCTCCTCTTAATCTGTTTGCCCCCTCTCAGTGCCAGTGATGGCTAAACAAGAGCAACTCGAAACTGCTCCTTTCCTACCACATATAATGTCTAATTAACCGCGCATATCCCAGTGGTTCCCTTTGCGTTTTCCCTCACACACTCTCCCCTCCACGTGGGTGCAAACCCTCGAACTGGAAAGCAGTAGAAATATCGTGATTTATTTCGAGAGTCACGGCGTGCGCCGAAATTGCAGTCACAGGGATTCTACAATCAGTCTGGCCTCGAGAGCCTGGCGCTGCTAGTTAAGTATGTGGCACGAGAGCACGATCCACTTTGTATAACGGCTATGAATAATTTAAAATTCGAATATGGAGTAATTCTTACATGTGTACGTTTGCCTTAGCGCGCTGACAGCCCACTACCAGCATAGACTACGCCTCTAGTTTTTTACTGCCTATGTGAATGGCGGCTTCATACTCTGTCATTGAGGTCTGGTTTTATCCAAATTTAGGGCTACAGCTTAGTGATCTGCCCTAAGCAGTTTAGAATTTGTCCTGCTCTAAGTATTTGTACAGCTTCCCGATTTGGCAGATACACAGCAAAATGCTTGAAATGTTATGACTGTGATGGCAACTAGGCTTAAAATGTTTTTTTTTTTTTTTTTAAACTGTACATGGATTAAATTTATTGAAAATAGGGCAGTTCATCAACAAAGGAATTAACCTCATGCAGTTCCTGTCAGCACTTTTCCGTCCAATTATATCCCTCTTTACTCAAATGCTGACTACAAATCAGCACTGAAAATTGGGTCCATATGTACCTCTGATTAACTATTTGTTACTTATTTTAAAATGGTAATAACATAATCTGTGAAGATGCCACCTGTCACAGATTTTGTACAGAATGAACGTTGTTCCAGCATAACTAACACAGAGAGAGTTCCTGTTGTGATAAAGATGTGATTTGTTGGACCGTGTATTACGAGGGTTATGTGCTGCAAGCAAATCTGTTACACCAAGTAGCAAGCACTTGCTCACAAGTTGCACCCACTTAGAGGTCCTGTATGGGAGAGAAGCTTTTCCTACCATTGCATTGGTTGGCCAAATATTGGCTGAATAGGACATTTGTCTGCCAGTTGCAATGCAGGATGTGTAACTAATTCTTAAGACAAGCACTGATGGTATGATGCAGTTTTGGCTATTATTATTTAATATCTGTCCCTCTGCTTGCCATGGTCATCTCGTTTGCTGTCATCAGGATCTTTGCGTAGGCATGACGATCAGTTCTTTGCAAACACAACTGTTGCACGTACGCTGTCTCAATGTTCCAAATGTACAGGATTTTACAAACGTACAGGATTTCTGTCTATACCAAGCACAGGGTGAGGTATTTCTTTCTATATCAAGCACAGGGAGAGGTATTTCTATCTATGCGAAGCACAGTTTGGGGTATTTGCATATATGCTAAGCACAGGTTTCCTTAGCTTTTCTCTTTATCTCATGTTCACATTTTTGAGGTTCAGCAGACCTCCACAGAAAGCTGGAATAGGCTGTGTTTAACGTTCGGCTCATACACACCGGGCTTTTGCTTTGAAAGGCATTTGCTGGATGAGCTCCTCCCTGTTTAAAGTGTCAGCTCAGGTTCCGCACTGCTTTGTGGATCAGCGTGCGTTTTATACTCTTCTCATTGACATTAGTGCAATTTGGATAACTCCTTACTTCAAAGCGCGTTCTCTTACAGTAGTTCTGAAATGCTACTGAAACACAACCGTTTTGTATATGGTATTTTTGGTTGTGAGATTCTGGTGAAAGATGAAGGATTTTAAATGGGGAAAACCAGGATCTGCATCGTTCTGTTTGAAACTTCTTCTGAAGTTTGGCGTGGGTTTTACGTTCTCTTGCTTATTGATGCATATCAATCCTCAAAGGGAAACTAAAGCAGACTTCCGGCAATGACAAAAATGCCTTTCTAGATTGGCCATAACATGCTTTTATCTGCTGAGTAGTCTTGGTTGAATTGCATCCTCAGCATTCTGTTTCTGCCTATTGTGTAATTGTGTAAGCAGGTTTCTTTACAGGTTTTTTTTTCTATTTTCATGAGTGGGATTTTCCCCCCTACTTGCTCAGTGGTGTTGTATTCAGCCCAGTCAAAGTAATTTGATATCCCATCTCCCACAATATTGACCAAGCTCATGCTTCAGTCTTGTAATAACGTAGTGACCACAAATGCTTTTCCGATTGCTGTTAACATGCAATTGCCGTCACTGTACGTGAACAGTGATTGGCCGGTTCCTCAAAGCTGTGCGGCCCAGATTGTTCTCCCCCTGCACCCCAAATCTGAGAAAATGACGGGTGATAAGTGCGGTTGGCATGCTGGCCGTAGGCATATATTTATTTATGGATCAGTCTACAAGGCTGCTGGTTGGGTCTGTTGTGGCTTGCGTCCATGATTGGCCTCTGGTTGTTGTCCCCCCCCGCCCTCCCCACAGGAGAGAGCTACGTGTGCGGGTCCGTGGAGGCCTTCAAGAAGCTGGAATACACCAAGAACGTCAACCCCAACTGGTCGGTCAACGTGAAGACCCTGGCCGCGGCCCGGGGCCCCCCCTCCCTCGGCAGCGCCAAGGCCGGCCCCGCGGAGACCAAGGAGAGCAAGGACTTCATCCGGCCCAAGCTGGTGACCATCATCCGCAGCGGCGTCAAACCGCGCAAGGCCGTGCGCATCCTGCTCAACAGGAAGACCGCCCACTCCTTCGAGCAGGTCCTCTCCGACATCACCGACGCCATCAAGCTGGACTCCGGCGTGGTCAAGAGGCTCTACACCGTCGATGGAAAACAGGTAGGTCACACCTGCGTCTTTCCTGGAGGTGTAGGAGCTTTCCCAAGTTCTGACCATTCTCTTTTGGGTCTTTGATTTCTGAATATCCTGTTTTTGTTGTGGTCATCATTTTGCCTGTGCTAACCACTTGGGAATATCTGTCATGCACGAGAACTAGAATACTGTCAGTTGGCAGACAGTTATTGTGTGAGACTGCCATGAGCAAAACTGTACATACATGGAAAATCTGAAATCGTTGTGTTGTTGACGGACTGGTCTTGGATGTTGTTTTAATGATTTAAAGATCGGAGGCCGATGTATTGGCTTATAATGTGTCGGATGGATTGAGCCTCAACTGGCCTCAGTGGCTGGGTGTTGCCTACATATGAGAAAACGAGCCTGCTGATTGATCAAATGCCAGCATTAATGTGAAATGCTGTGAAAAAAGAAACTGCACGAACAAGATTGAAATTCCAGGCCGCTTCTTTTCTCTCAGTGTTGTCTTGCAGGCACGCCCGCAAAGTCTCAGCACGTACTACATTATCAAAGCCCTGCTTCAGCGTCCGATCTCTAATATGACTGCATTGATATGGAACAAACAGACACTCCCCTGCTTTCAGAATATAAATGATATACTTGTCCGGGGGTGGAGATTGAGGGGTCACTCACTCCTTTGTTGAAGCAGTGTCAGTCTTGTGAAGTGGTGCTCTGTAATGGCCTGTAGCGGCACATTATCTACCAATTAACTGGCCAATTATTGTTTTGGTGTGTGTGTTACGGCCCCATTAGTGATCACATGATTACAATTCGTCAAGGTTTTTTTTTTTTTTTTGCATGGCAGATGTATGGCAATTTATTTCGAACTTTGCGGGTTCTCTACCTCCCGTCCTGCGACTGGATTCTGAAGTGTGAAAATGAAAGGGAGAATTTCCGTCGAGACCCAGTTTAGTTATTTCCTGTAAAGAACTGAGCGTTTTCGTCGATGAGGGAGTCCGCTGTGGTCTGCGGTTAGCGTGTCCTGCAAACGCGCTACAGCCCCTGAGCACAGCGATGTGCAGCGCGGCCCAGAATTAAAACCTAACCGTGCTCATGCTGGCTGTACCCTGGAGCATCATGGGAGATCCTCAAAACTGAGACTGCAGCTCAAATACACTGAAGTTACACGCAGGGTGGAAACGTAGGTCCTGACATTCTCTGCTTACCCAGGATCTTGTGTGACTCACTCAATGATCAGTTAATCGATCGTTAATAGAGGTTTGCTGAGTGTATAAAGACGTGCCCTTGTCGATGATGTAATCGCTATGTCGATGAGAAGTGATGTCCATTGGAGAAGACGAGGGACGTTGTAAGAACATGGCGCTGGTCCATTATCCACCTCATTTCTATTGTTTTTTTTGTTTGTTTTTTTTTCCAAACGCTGCAGTAACAACTCTGGAGTTTATTTTCTCATTTTCAAACGCAGCAGCGAAATCAATATCTCGGCGGTGAAAATATAGCCATTTTCGCACCCCTCGCCTTGCACGGGGGGGGGGAGACTCGTCAGAGTCATCTGTTCACACTGATGACATGCTCCCTCCCGTCCCGTCTGAGAGAGAGAGAGGGGTGTGTTTTTTAAAAAAAAAAAAAAAAAAAAAAAAAAAAAAGGGGGGGGGGGGTTGCGGAGGCGTTGGCCCCCTTCGTCTACGTCTGTGCGTGCGCCACTGCTCCAGACGGGCGCCTGAAACAGAAGCGGGTTTCTCCTCTTCCTCGCTCCTCCCGCCTCCTCTCGGCTGTCTGTCGCGGCTCACCCGCGCCCTCCCCCGGGACCGCCCCCGAGCCCGCCGCCGCGCCAACGTCAGACACGCGGGATTCGGCAGCGCCCCTGTAAAAAAAAAAAAAAAAAAAACCTAGGGGAGCCCATCAGCGCTCAACTGAAATGGAAGAGCCGCCAAGGTGCGTGGTGCAGGGGAAAGTGAATTGTCTGCCGCGGTTCCTCTGAAGCGGTCCTGCCTGGGAGTTGGTGATCCAGCTCCTTGCGCTCGTCGCGCTCGACGCCAGTTTCCCTGTCTGCCTTCCTCCTCCGAATCATCCCCCTTTCTTTGCTCTTCCTTATGCACAGTGGTGTGTCTCTCTCTAAACTTGGATTGTTCAGAGCTCATTCTGGTGTAGCTAGATGTGGGTAGATAGTCGGGTACAGTGCAGTGCCAAGCTCAATGTGGCACACCCTCAACAGACTGGTAGCTAATCTATTGTTTTGATTTTACCTTGAATTCAATTTTCAAGCCATCATTTGCATTAACGAGATTCTTTTCTTCCTCTTGACCAATTTAAATGCTTTTTTACATTTCCTGAACAATGGGTTTATTTCCAATATAGTTTTTCTGTGTAAAGTTTCACATTTGGACTGGTTTGGAATTGATATGGTCTTTTACACTATCAGTTTTGTATTAGCCTGACGACTGGAATTAATGCTATTTTGCAGTTTGATAGTCTGATAGTCCAGCCATATATGTACCCGCAAGGATATGTAAAATATTGAAGGCTAATCGCATGATTAACCCGCTTATGGACTGTTTATATAGGTTCACTAAAATCTCCAGCTGGGCTGCTTAAAGTCTTTCCTCCTGTTCATTCAGCTAAACTTACCATCCACTTTTTCCCAAATATGAGCTTTTAGTTTCTCATCTGTTGGTGAACAGATTGTCATTCGCACACCAGAGTCCCTGAAACTGCCCAGATCTTGCATCTGCTCAGAAAATCTGTTGTCAGTCTTTACTCAAGCTTCAACCAAGTATAGATGCCCAAACAGCATCATAATTTAGGTGTTATTCCTCTGAATCTGAAGCTCCTTTTAAGGAAATTTATTTTTCGATCTAGGAAGATTCAGTTTTTTAGTGATTTCTTTTTTAGTAAAAATAGATGATTGGTCTGATAATGTGTCCAGCATTTGACTTCACATACCAGTAATATTAAAGACACATCACTCAATTATTTGTGAAATTACGTTTTTACTTAATGTATATTATAATTTGTACAGGAAAATGTATAATAATAATGAGTAATATATAAAAATATATTGCAGAATATACCAGTTATTGCTGTTTGTATTGGTTGGATGTACATTACATTACTAGCAGACGCTCTTATCCTGAATGAGTTGCACAGCTATTTTATTTATATATATGTTTTTGCATTTTTAGAGCTGGATATATACTGAAATAATCAAGGTTGAGTGCAGCGGCAGTGTCCTACCTGGAAATGGAAGCTGCATCTTTTAGGCTGCGAGCCCAGCTCCTTCCCCATTATATCCCACTGCTGCCCTTGCATATATTCTGCATTACGGTATCATTTTCAGAGGATGACTAATTTGTTTTGTAGAGTAAGGAGCACTCAGGGCGCATAGTGCTTGTCCCTGATGGAGTGTCTCTGGACCATGCGGCCGGCTCTCTTGCTGGGAGCAGAGGCCCTGTTATTTACTCTTCCCCCTGCTGGTGCCAGTGTGGAGGAGGGCAGCTGCGTTCTTATTGGCTGTGTTCTGCAGGGCATACTGTCAGGTGACGGAGCATCACTGTTCTTTTGCATCTCCCAGCTCTTCCCAGGTTTTTGACCAGGTGCTGCCCCTCCATGGGCTGCATCCCAAAATACTTCACCCCTCCCCAAACACCTTCCCCCCCCCTCCCCCAATTACAGCTATTTGGCAGAATCCAAAAAAAAAAAAAAAAAAAAACTGACAAGAGAGACAGAGTTGAGTTGCAGTGTCAGGCTTGAGTTTTGGCGTCATCCATGAATGTCCTGGGTCTAGAACGGGGACCTGTTTAAATGGTAAATGGACTGCATTTATATAGCGCTTTTATCCAAAGCGCTTTACAATTGATGCCTCTCATTCGCCAGAGCAGTTGGAGGTTAGGGGTTAGGTGTCTTGCTCAAGGACACTTCGACATGCCCAGGGCGGGGTTTGAACCGGCAACCCTCCGACTGCCAGACAATCGGTCTTACCTCCTGAGCTATATCGCCCCTGTTTATTCATCCTCATTGAAGTTCTAATAGGAGCTGTTGTCAGGTGAGTTGATTATCAGTGGGGTTGGTCAGGATGTAAAGTCAGAAGAGTGGTGGGATTGATGACAAGAGTTTTCATAGCCTTACATTCAGCCAATGCTCTTTTCCAGAGAGACTTGCAGTGTAGGGGAACATTTACTTGATTTATATGAACAGTAGTGCCAGACCTGGCAAACGGCACTCCCAGAACAGCGTGTGCGTACACACCACAACAAAAGCGCTAATGCAACTGAACCGTGCTAACAAAGGAACCCGATTATAAATCCCCAGCGTAGACGAGGCAACATCCGTAACCAGCCCTGCGACGAAAATGTAAAGCCATAAAAATCCTGCCAGGGGGAAGTGACCTTTCTGCAAAGGCCAGGGGAGCGGCGGAGTTTTAGAGACGGTCTGAGGCCTTCTGCCACACCTCCGGCTGGCACCTCAACGGCCTCATGCCACCGTGGGAGAGGGGGCGGAGCCAAAGAGGGCAGCGTTCGTGTCGTCTGCCTCACCTGATGCACGCCCAACCCAGGGAGGGGTGGTTTCTATGGAAGTAGTACCCCCCCCCCCCCCCCCCCCCACACACCCTACTCCTCCATGTCAACTTTTTTCTCTTGGTTGGGTTTATAAGGGAGCAGGCTTGTTTCATATTTCTCCTCTCTCTGCACTCGTTCCTTTGTCTCAGAGAGGAAAGAGGTGATGCAATCAACCGCATCAGATAAAATCCTTTGGGGGGCGGGGGCGGGGGGGGGGGGGGGGAATGGCAAAATTAATTGAAAAGTGGGAAAGTGGGTTTCTGGAACTTGTACAAGGATCCCCACAGCGCCGTCCTGCCCAATTAGCCCAGGGAATGAGGGTGGGGAAGGCAGACTGAGCCCTGATTCATCTTTATTTCCTCATTCAACAGAAGGCTTGTCACTGATTGCACCAGGAGAAGGCAGTGAGCTGCATGGTGTCGTTGGAAATGGGGATTTTCACCCTTTTCTGGTCCCGGGAACCCCACCCTGGCTCAAAGGCATCCAGGGGACCCCCCCTCATAAAGTTAAAAGGTGGTATTTAAGAAATATCAAGTCTGACCAGGGGCCCCGTACAGTACTTTGAAGGAACCCCAGGGGTTTGCGGTCCCCCTGATGATAACCCACCATTTAAACCATCAACAGAAGTCTGCCGACAGAAGTCTGCTGCACACGCAAGGCCTGCCGTACACCTGAGACCTGTCCCACACCTGAGACCTGTCCCACACCTGAGACCTGTCCCACACCTGAGACCTGTCCCACACCTGAGACCTGCCGCACACCTGAGGCCTGCCCTACACCTGAGACACACAAGGTCCACCGTGCTGGAGCGAGACTGTCTGTCTGTGTCTATAAATACCTGCAGCCTTATGTTTTTACAGACGGAAATTTTAGTGCGCTGGAGCCCCAGGCAGGGAAATGCAAAGCCTTGCACTAATTAATGCACAGCTTTGCCTTAATGCATCCACGCAGTAAACCTTGAATGGAAATTCAATGAACACGTTCTGCAGTTTAATTAAAATTATAATGATTAAGATATCAAGTGAGTTGTCAGAATGAAGGTGGCTTGTGTTCTTTATGAAATGCCAAAAGAACTGTGTGGAAAATAGGAGGGAAAGGTGAGATGGAACTGAAAATGAGCTCTGAAGAACACTGACTGAAAACAGGTTCCAAAAAACCTACTCTACAAAGGGTTAATATTTTTTGTTACTCAGTTTCATTTCACTTCTTCACCTAGTTGCTATTTATAGACTGTCTTCCCTTCTTTATTTGTGCCTTTTTTCAAAGAAAAATGGGAGTTCTCTCTCTCTCTGTCTCTCACACACACTCCCCACCTTCTTTTCGTTTTTTTCTTGGCCGGTTTCTATGGCGATGTGGTTGCCGGAGCCGGTTGCCTAGCGACGGCCCCTGCAGTAGCGCTGTGCAGCAGTGATGTCACTCAGGTTTGTAGTGGAGGGAATCGGGCCTGGCGCAGGGCTGTGGGGCCGTAGGGCCCTTCGGTCATGTTGCTGGGAAGCGGCTTTGGGGCCCTGTGCTTGGGGCCCTGGGTTTGGGTCCCTGTGCTTGGGGCCCTGTGCTTGGGGCCCTGTGCTTGGGGCCCTGTGCTTGGGGCCCTGTGCTGGGGGCCTTGGGCTGGAGGCCCAGGCTGCCATTATCCAGTAAGCTGCTGCTGGCTGCACCGACAGCCTGGACGCAGATGTCATTCACTCTTCATCCAAAATGGCTGGCCGGGTTTTCCGACGGTAAACTGAGTGCATTGCTTGTGCCAGCGGACGCTCGTGTACTGATGAAGACGGCCACGTGAATCCGCTCCTCCTTGGGCAGTGTGTATGTTTGTATCATTCCTCGGGCAGCGTGTATGTTTGAATCGTTACATATATTGACACTGTTGACACCGCACTGCCACTATATATTGGCAGGTTCATTGACATGGATGCGTAACATTGTTTTTGTTAAGTGACTGTGCCGCAATGTGAAAAATCTTCTGGGCGCGCTCCCTGCATTGCTAAATGGGCTGGATGAATTCTCTTCCTGGGCGCACACTTGCCACCGTTGGCAGGCTGGCGTCTGAAGCCTTGGCCTGCTTGCGGTCACGGAGTGACTCCATATGCCCTCGGACGCTGAAGCTCTCCCCGCTGTCAGATAACTGCTGCCTTCACGGCCATTTTATCACCTGTTTAACGGGCATACCGACCTGCCCTCTCTTCCCCGAGTGGCTGAGGGATCAGGTATGCATTTTTAGGAGTAGTTAAAACTAAATTTAAAATAAGTACTCTCTGGGGGAAAAGCTGCTCCAGCCATGGCTGTGTAACTCTAGCTGCTTTTGTGGAGTCTCCTCTGAATCTGTGCCAGTGGCTCTAGCTGTCTTTGGAAAAGAGAGTAATAATATTTGAACATGACCACCTGGTAAAAGAGAAGGGCAAACAAATAAACACAGTTCCACGTTTTTTGCCTTGATGTTGCTCCTCTGGTAGATTCCCTGGGCCTGAGATTTTATTATTTTTTTGTCACTTTGTTGTGCCTTGATTGGCTGCTGTCCTGCTGTGAAGTGGCAGGTTGTGCTTTGCCCATAGTTCACTTCCTTGACCTGGGAACCCGGGAGACCACACCCTCCCTTACCCTGGCAGGGGTCCAGCTGTCACTCCCACCTGTCTTGAGTGACAAGGGCAGCTGCGGAGCCTGGTAACGGGGCTTCTGGGAGTGGAGTGACGGGCTGTGCGTCTCTGAGACGAGGCCCGGACTCCCACGAGCTGCAGAGTGCTGAGTCACGGGGGCCGTGTGGAGCTAGGAGGAGGAGCCTGGAGTCGCCGTGGCGACCGGCCGGATGAGACTGACCCATGTGGGAGAGCCGGAGGGCTCTGGGATGGGCTTGAGTGGCTCTAAACAGAATTCCTGCATGGTGGAGTGCTCTCTCACTCTCTCACTCTCTCGCCCTCTCTCTCACTCACTCGCTCTTGAACTTTCTCTTGCTCTCTCTCTTGCACTTTCTCTCCCCCTCTCTCTCTCACGCTCTCTCTCTCTCTCTCTCTCTCCCTTTTTCTCGTGATCTCTCTCTCACGCTCTCTCCGACTCCCTCCTCCCTCTTCCACTGTCTCGCACCATCTCATGGAGGTGTTTGCCTCAGGCATTCCCGTGCCCCCCCTCTGTGGTGGAGTCAGCTAGCTAATTTTCTCATGAACACCTGGAACCTTCTGTCTGATGAGTCCGTGGCGCACCTTGAATCAGGCGTCAGTGTTCAGCTGAGGGCAGATTCTGGGCTGTGGGCTTCCTCTGTCTGCATGTTATTATGCATCAGTGGGAATTTAAACTCTCTCTGATTGGCTCTTGTATTGAATTCGGGGGTTAGCGCCCCTGGTTTTGCTGAATACAGTCAGAGTCGGGCTGGTGCGCTTAGCCACCCCCCTTTACCATCCTGCTCTGTTTCTGCTCTCCAGGATGCACTTGAGCTTCTCTGATGGACCACAGATGCCAGCTCTCAGAGTCAGCCCATTATCCTCTCTGTGACCTTGACTTTGCCATTAGTCTGTGACACAGGCCTGGGCTGTCCTGCACAAATCAATCTCCATTTTCTGAATCGCAAATCACCCGGAAGGGACATTTGTGTCACCGGGGGCTCTGATGCATTTCTGATTTGCTCTGGTCTGCTCTCTCGCACCCCTCCTCTCTTGGCAGGAAGCTGTCATTTGGCATTCATCAATCTTTTATTTAATTTTTTTTGTAATTTTTAATCTTCTCCACCTCCACCAGATATTACCAGGGAAAAATGCCCCCCCTCTGTAGTCAAAGGGAAGCCGGTTTCACAGCCCATAGCAAGGAGTAGCAATGGCTCATCGCCACGGCGATAGACAGGCTTTAGAGTCTCATTTCACTGGAGGCTTTGTGCCGGTCTCATACAGTCCTGCCTGGTTTCCTCATGAAAAGGCAGCGTGTATTCCTGAGAGGAATAGAGTGTATTTCAGAGAGGAATGGAGTGTATTTCAGAGAGGAATAGAGTGTATTTCAGAGAGGAATGGAGTGTATTTCTGAGAGGAATGGAGTGTATTTCAGAGAGGAATGGAGTGTATTTCAGAGAGGAATGGAGTGTATTTCAGAGAGGAATAGAGTGTATTTCAGAGAGGAATAGAGTGTATTTCTGAGAGGAATAGAGTGTATTTCAGAGAGGAATGGAGTGTATTTCAGAGAGGAATGGAGTGTATTTCAGAGAGTAATGGAGTGTATTGCTGAGAGGAGCGGAGTGCGGTCATTGTGCGCACGCAGGCGTGTGCCTTTCATCGCTCCGCGGGTCCTGGGTGCAGTGTAATTACGGCCTTCCTTCGGGCCCCGGTCCCGCCGACGTCTCCCTCCCCCTCCCCTAATGAGCCCTCTTAGCACCCAGCGCACCGCGGCCTGTGGCATCAGTGCCGGGCTAGTGCTGGAACTGTAATTGCTGTTTACCTCCTTCCCCGCCTCGCAGGGTAGGCCTGTGTCTGTTTTCAGCGCGAACGCAGCTGACACTTAGGAGCGCCGTTAAACCCCCCCCCGCTGCCCCCCCCCCGTTCCGCAGCCATGTGAGCCGCTTTCAGCTGCAACGTCGTTTTCCCGCTTGAATGCAAATAATCGGGTTTTCCTTTTCCTGCCGCTGCTGTGCTTGTGTTCCAAGCACACAGAGATGCCTGCCTGTCATCACTGGTGAGATGAGCATTAAATGTTTGTTTTGGGGGGGGTGGGGGGAATTCCTCCGGCTGATTATACACTGCTGGCTTATTGGTGGTTTAGCGGATGTCCTGCCCAGCGGTGTATGAAGAAAGCTCTCTGTCCTGTGAGAGAGAAGCTTCTGAAGTCTCTGGAGTAAAAGGCACTGCCTTTGAGGAGGTCTGACGGAAGATCTGCTCAGTCAGAAAGAAAGCTGAAGGCTTTTTTAAAATTTAATAAAGTATGAATAAAGTGGCCCGCAAATGCATGACTCATCATGTATGCCGGCTCTGCAGGGTGCTGGGACATACTCCGGGTGAATTGCTGTTGCCGTTTTCTGACGAGCTCGTCACCCTTAGCGCTCTCCATGTATATTTTTCTTTTGATTCTTTTTTTTTTTTTCCGAGCTGATGTAAGCTTCCCACCGTTTTCCTCGGGCTAAGTGCGGTCTTGCTGATGTAAGAACAGGCTCTTGTGAAGAGCGTATTTCTGAATGGACAGTAGGAGGGCTGTAGCTGGGCTGCAGTGTAGTGTAATGGGTAAGGAGCTGGTCTTGTAATCTAAAGGTCTCAGGGTCGATTCCCGTGTAGAACACTGCCGTTGTACCCTTCAGCTAGGTACTTAACCTGCATTGCTTCAGTGTATATCCAGCCGTATAAATTGATGCAATGTAAATGCTATTTAAAAAATAGTGTGTAAGTCTCTGTGGATAAGAGCGTCTGCTAAATGCCTGTAATGTAATGTAATGAAGGGGTTCGGCGAGCTCCTTATCTTCACTGCTCAGAATCTGAGGATTGAGTCTGGTTCCTCTGAGAACATGCCAATACCTTCCCTGTGGTTTATTTATCATTAGTCTCTCTGCAGCTGTTCATGGCTCACTGAAAGCAGTGCAGAGTCGGGGCAGAAATGGTTTTCTGTCAGGTATGAGAAACCTGTTGAGTGGTAGTCGGCTGTAAATGTCTGGGGGGCAATGAAGTAGAGTGCATTGCTATCCAGATACTCTGTGGTTGGAAGGAAACCAAAATTGATTTACGTTTTTGGAATTTCATATTGAGATAAGGCCCACCGCCCTTTGGTAGTGATAACTGATACTTTAATTCTTATTTTGGAATTTTGCCCTCCTGAACAACCGTGGCCACTGTAAAGACGAACAGAGCATGCACACATGCGTGCACACATACGCACACAAACATGGACACATAAACATGCTCACGCGCACACACGCACACAGACACACACACAAACATGCACACATAAACACGCTCACGCTCACACACACACACACACACTCAAACATGCACGCACACACACACACACACGCTCACACACACACACTCAAACATGCGCGCACACACACACACACACACACACACACACACGTTCACCCGAACAGGCCCATGAAGCCTCCGTCCTCTGTGACGAGTGATAAACGGAGGTGATAATTTCCCAGCATTACCATCATTTCCCGCTCGGTAGCCACGGAGACGGTAAGGCGTGCTTCCGCGCGCACCCTGGCCCTCGTTCCCGAGCCAGCGGTGTGCTCTGGCCTTCCGCACAGATTCGTTACGAAGTGAGCCGGGCCTCATCTGATCCCACGGCCTGATCCGTGCGTACGGAGAACAGACCCGCCCTTGTGACCGATACGCTTCGGTACGGGCAGGTAAACACTGGCTGGGTAAACCGTGCGAACCCCCTGACACTGCCCCGGATGGGCACTTCTGCTCCTCTCTTATTTGCCTTTCTCCTGTGTCTCTGTGAGATAAGGCTCGTCCCTCTGCTGGTCCAACTGGAGGTGCAGCCCATTACCCTTTTCCCATTTAGGAAGCACAACCCCCCCCCCCCCGGTAGTTTTGGCATACCGTGGGAGATATCCCACAACGCAACAGCGGAAGGTCAGTAATAATGAATGGCTGCCTCATGAGGATCAGGCTTTAAAAACTCTCAATAATGAATGACTGTGCTTGGCAGGCTCTCCCGTTTTAAACTGGTTCTGAATTTCTCCAAGCCCCCCGTACCGCGGTAATGTGAGAGGGGTCCAGGCCCAAGGTAGTCTGTAACCATGGAGGCAATGTAGTAATTTCCCTTCCATTACTGTCTGTTCAATGTGAAAACATTGGCTTTGGAGCTGCAGAACTGAGGAGGTTCAGCACCACGGACAGCTCCAAACAATCTGCTCTAGTTGCTTCACTGGGGACTGAAGGCTGTTCTGTGCAGTGAGATCTCATCTCCCTGCAGCTGCTGCTTGGTTATTCTCTCCTGAAGTAGAAGCAGGTAATCCTGACTGATCAGTGTGTTCCAGGTAGCCCTGGAGACAGAGAGATAATGTGAGAGAGAGGGAATGTGAAAAAGAGGCAGTGTGAGAGAGAGAATGTGTGTGTGTGAGAGAGGGATAGAGAGAGAGAATGTGAGAGGGAGAGAATGTGTGACAGAGAAAATAAGAGAATTAGAGTGATAGCTACACCCAGATCAGCTGTGTCACTGAGGAGAGCAAAATCAATGTAGAGCCAGGAGGCTGCAGTGGGCCTGTTCTTTCTCTCTGTCTCTCTCTGTCTCTGTCTCTGTCTCTGTCTCTGTCTCTGTCTCTCTCTCTCTCTCTCTCTCTCTCTCTCTCCCTCTCACCCTGTTCAGTTCCTCTCCCTCCCCCCTCCTCTCTTCTGTATCAGTGCTTCTGCTGTGTTTCTCACATCACAGACAGAGCTGCAGATTTACAGCGCAGTGGAGTGTTTGTGCTCTGAGCAAATGCCTCTGCCAGGATTGTTCTGTTTAACATTTATTATTTATTACAGTGAAAATGAGGAGGAAACTGTTTGGAAAGGAAAAAAAGGGCAGGGCATGCCTTCCAAAAAAGGTTTGTCTTGCTGTCATCTGGTCTCCTTGGTAACCGGCCCGTGCCCCTCCCCTTCTGTAAATGGCTCTCTCGTGGTCTTGGCTGGAGGAGCTGGCCATAGCTGTCATGTTTATTGAGTTGACATTTTGTGGATTGTTTTTTTCTATGCGTATTTAAATTGATTTAACCCGAAGAGACCAAACAATACTTCTGTTGTTTTTAAGAGCTCAGGTTTCCAACTAACCACTCGGTCAGCTAATAGCACATTTTAGTGCTCTCCTCATCTGACAAATTTCTTACTGAGCTTTACAATTTTTTGTATTTTGGTTTTTCTCTGGTCTTCGTGGGTTTGTGCTTCTCACTCCAAACTTCTGTCAGTTTGGGAATGTGCTGTCCTCCAAATCGTGTGATGTCATCTACCCCTTCTTTCTGTGAGCTCATAAGGACATTGAGCGGGAGGTCTCTTCATGTGTATCTTCTGCAGGTGGACAGCAGGTGACCAGTTGATCAGTGGGTTTTTTTTTCCGGTGGACATAAGTGTCTCACAAACTGGCAACCCTCTCTGCTCTGGTGATGCTAAGCCCAATTATGCGCTGCCCTGTGGAGCTGCCAGCCAACGCCAGTGCTAGCATGGTGTGGATTTGATACCAGGACATGGGGCCTCTCCACAACACTAGAGCAGTGTCTTAAAAGGATGAGCCACCCAGCTTTGCATACCTTCGGATGCACACTGTTCATCACTGAAAATTGTTTAATATGGGTTGTGCCTCTCTGCAGAACTTCCAAAACAATGGAAGCTCCTCACTGTATCGCTGAAAGCGATTGACTGCAGCCTCGACTGGCTGCATTTTTCCTTTTTGTCTTTTCTTTTCTTTTCTTTTACATTCTCATCTCTTGTTCTCGCTGCTATCACTCCAGGGAATTTTTTGGACAGGAACGGAAGGCTTTGTTCTCCACGGTGCTGTTGGCTGCTTGTGTTTTTTTAGCGCCATTTTATCTCCAGGTCAAGCGTGGGGAGGCGCAGGTAGGTCTATTTTTATGCGTCAGACAGCCTGTCTGACAGTCAGATACAGACTCTAGTTATCACCTCCTCCTACTGTAGCTTTCTGAAACCCGAGTGCATTCTTCATACTGCAGAAACTACCGATTCTGTGATCTTGTATTGGATTGTTTCGTTGTTGGCTTTTAATTTGAGCGCGCGAACAACGCAAGGACAGCGCGAGAAAGCGGTGTGTGGTGAATGAGATTAAATATTGAGCGTTCCACATGGAACACTTAAGAGCTGGAGACTGAGCTCCTGCCTTCAGCGCTGGCTCGCCCTGCCCTTATTGATGGTCCTGCGACCTCCAGGTCTCTGTTCACCTTAATTTCATTTATTTGATTAAATGAATCCTGGCTGCGCATCACTTAACATCAGGTTAATGCCCCAAAAGCACTTTAATAGTATTCCTGGTATTTTTTCTTTTGAAACTGTGAAGTTGAAGAGTCCAGTGTCTTGGTTCGGTGTTGAGCATGATTTGTTTTTCGTGCTTCCTTTCTGGATGCCAATAATGGTGCTAGTTTTAGTCTGACAGCCTGTTACGCAACAACTGGAGCTGTCCAAGGTACTTCGGCTGATTGGCAGGGTGGAGTGGGTGGTTCTTGTCTCTTGCTTGTGAGGCTGCTTCTCACATTTTCTTCGCTGTTTTCACACACCTGTTTTAAGACCGTCCTTCTTCTCCCTCCACAGTGACCCTCATAGCCCGGATGTCTTGGGTTCGAGCCATAGTTATGCCATTCACCAGCTGTGACTGGCAATGTAGTATAATGGGTAAGGAAGCAAGGTACTCAACCTGCATTATGTCAAGGTACTTAACCTTCAGTATAAATCCAGCTGTATGATATAGCTGGGTGTAGTGTAAATGGATGCATTGTAAATGCTATGTAGTGTAAATTGCTCTGGATTAGAGCGTCTGCTAAATGCCTGTAATGTAATGTAATGTGGCTAGGAGTCAGCAGTGAATGTGCATGGTTGTCTTTGTTTGGTCAGTGAGTCGGAGTCTTCTGATTGGTGCGTTATACTCCTGGTGTGGCAGTAGGGATTGTAGATACAGCAGTTGTGTATGGCTGGTTTCGTTTGGTCAGTGAGACAGAGGCCTCTGATTGGTGCATTCTCTCGTGGTGTTGGAGTAGAGATTGTAGTTCCAGCAGTTGTGTGTGGCTGGTTTTGTTTGGTCAGTGAGACGGAGGCCTCTGATTGATGCGTTCTCTTCTGGTGTGGCAGTTGGGATGGTAGTTACTGTGGTGCTGCAGTGAGTGTGGTCTTCCTTTCGCAGGTGCAGACCGCAGTGCAGTGACTCTCGGGCCCAGGTGCAGTTTGAAATTGGTGAGAATAAAGGAGGGGGTAGGATGGCGGGGGGAGTTCTAAAAATAGCCAGCCATCCCTAGATTATGAATCTCTTGTATGTTTGTCCTAGTTTCAGCCAAGGTGAGGCGTAGAAGGTACATTTGCTGTGCTTTGTGTAGTAAACGGGCCAAGCATTGCTACAGAGCAGTGGCCCTTGAATAAGGACGAGTGGGAGGGGTGGAAATCGCTCCCCCCATTTTACCCCTCAGAGGCGAGGCCTCCTGTCGCCTTACCTGGATGAGTCCTGAAGCAACCCGCAGACTTGATATTCCTTCAGCCAGGGCCTGCTGTGCTCCAAATGAATCACTTTTTTTTTTTTTTAACCTGGAAACTCCCTCAAAATTTCAAAATAAAAGCCTCCGGGAACTTCAGCCTCCCATGAGTCCAGTAATGAGGCAGATCTAATTCCCGCCGGGGTTTTGCTTTGACACGCTACACGTGTGGACAGTCCCATACGCTGCAGCGTGTGCCTGTCAGACCGGCTCCTCGGTTGCAGAGACTCAAACGCACACCCGGTGCCGAGCGGCACGCTGGAGAAGGGAGCGAGCCGGATTCATAATTCATAATCACCGGCTTGCGCTGCGGAGATTAATGCCGCTGACAGACCGCCTCATTAGTTATGGAGCAGGGGGGAGGCGGGGCGGGGCGGGCTCCGATGCGGGACGTTTCGCCAGGCGATGCCGCATCACCGGTGTCGCGTGTCGCCCGCGCGTCTGTTTCTGACCCCGTCTGTTGGAGCGGTGGCCGCTTGCCAGTAGCCGCCACTTTAACCTGACCTGAATGGAGCGGTGGCTCCTTTTAGTGCCCGGAGCTGAAGTACAGCATGTTGTCAAAGCCCTGCTATGGGAGAGCTGTACTACCGTACCCTACAGAACGCCTGTCTGCCTTCTGTGTGTGAGCAACGGTCGAACCGGCTTGTCTGGAGATTGAATGAGCTGGGTGAATGTGATGTTGCTCTGCATATGATTCATGGCTGGGCTGGGCTGGGCTGGGCTGGGCTGGGCTGGGGCTGGGGACAGGGGTGGGGACGGGGGCAGGGACTGGGGGTGGGAGCAGGGACGGGGGGGCGGGGGCAGGGATGGGAGTCGGGGGGGTGTTTGTGAGTTTGGGCGTTCGTCACACTTTCTCTAATTAGATGATGAGTTTGGTGGTGGCGCCTGGCGCTCTGGCTGCAGAGGCATTCCTGTCACCAGCGTTTACAGTAACTCAGCTGGGAGAAACGAACCCACAAGAGCTGTGAAGAGCTGCGGGTCTCCTCTGCTGACACATCTTTCATAAGTGCCTGGATTAAGTGTACCTTGGTGGGGAGTATGTCACAAGCGTGATTTATTTACATCTGGGAGGTTTGTGGGAATGAGCTCAAATGAGAGGGGCAGATATTACATCATCATTCTGTGTCGTTATGTTACATTACATTGCGTTACTCTCCAGAGCCACGACCACTTGTTTCTCTTCCCTCTGTCTCCTGAGATGGGCTGATTGTCTCTTTGATATACCTCTCTGTGCTTTCAGTGTACCTCCAACCTCTGACACCCTGTGAGGAAAGTGGGTAAAGAATGAAGCAAAACAGAGAGTGCGGGCTTCCAGTCCCACCTGCAGTATTCTGGTTACGCCCACAATGCTTATTTATATCAATCAGCCACTGCCCTCCTGTGGTTGAGGGAGGAAGTGCAGCTGGGTTTGAAACCCTCCATGGGCTGTAATGAGTAATGAGAAATTCTGGTTTCCCCCCTTTATTCTCTTATGCTCTACTTTTAAATTTTATGATTTTACTGTATAAATTTTATGGATAAAAGTTAGTGTGTAGGAATGCCTGAGATCAGATGTAGGAGAGAATTAAGGTTGAAATGTATACTGAGAGAAAGTGTTTTGGGAATTTGACTGTGACACTGCAGTCAACCGCCCTACTTCTGTGTGGGATTTTTAATGACCACGAAGAATCTCTCTGGATTTCTGAAGATTTGGTACAGAGGCCCATCCACCCTACTAACAGGAGTAACTGAATTTTCCTCCCGGGAACCAAGTAGCAACCAAGTCCTGCCCTGCTTTTCTTGAGCAGTTTGACATGAGAAGGTTAAATGGTGACATGGCTGCCTGCAAAATGCCAAATGTGTTTGTAATTGCAGCATCATAGATTGGTATTCTATATTCTATGGTGAATGTTTATGGGGAACAAGGGACACGGATAATTTGATGACCCATTGATAGTCTTAAGTGTCCCAACCCAATTGTAGTTCTTCGTGTGAACTCTAGATGGTGTTTGAGAAAACAATTGTGTTCCTGTAATTTGTCAATTGTCCACTAGATGGCAGTAGGCACAAAAACTGAGCTCAAACTCAAACCTACCTGCTGCGTGTGTCTTCCTGTTATATGTCCCTTATTGCTTTAGTAAAGATATTGCTTTATTAAAAGGCCATTTTTCAACATCAAATAATAATGACTTTAATGGCTATATACTGAGTATAACCCTGCTGTAGTAAATGTACACTGTAATGGAGAATTATATTCTGTTTCTACAGGCTTTTTCCCCCCTCCCCACCCGCAATATTTTTTATTAGTGTTCATTTCCACAACCTGCACTATCGATTCAGAAGAGTGCAGATCATGTGCTATCCTCCAGAGCTTGTGATACCAGCCACTGCTTGTTATCTCTCCTCAGTTTGGGGGTTTTACATTACAAGCATTTAGCAGACCCCCTTATCCAGAGCCATTTTATCGTTTTTACATAGCATCCATTTACAGCCGAACGTTTACTGAAGCAATGCAGGTTAAGCACCTTGCTCAGGGATACAACGGCAGTGCCCTGACTGGGTGTTGGACCTGCAACCTTTAGGTCAGGAGCCCAGTTCTCCAACCGCACAGGCTCCCACGGGCATGAATTGGAGGACGATGCTTGTGTGGTGAAACGGCATCGTCCTACCCGACTGAAACCCTCCCGTCGCTGGGAGACTCTAGAGCCGGTCATGCGTCGCCATGCCGACCACGGTCACACGCGCACTGGCGCGGTCCGAATCCGAGACCGTTCCGCTTTTTCACCAGGCTTCCATTTGGTAACCCTCCAGTGACCCAGACCTGGGTCAAATAACGTGTTTGTTTTTGACTCAAATTCTTTTCTGTGCTCTATTGATCTTGCCTGGTTATAATTGAGCCTGCCAATATGACCAGAAGGTGGGGTTTGCATTTTTTCCCCAGAGTATTTCATTGGTGCTAATACACCAGACAAGATCAGTAAAAGCGTAGAAAAGTATTTGAATCCAAAACAAATGCGTATTTGACCCAGGTCTGCCAGTGACTGATGAAAAAAGAAATATGCAGTGGATGGAATGCTGTGTGTTTAATATATTGGATCCAGAGTATGGGAGGGAATCGGCCACAAAGCCATTCACACATCAATAAAAGCTGAAGAGACACTGAGAGATGTACCCCTAATCAGCAAGGGGATCCAGAATCTGGCTATATTATCCCATTTCCTGTATTTTATTAGCTGGCTGACACCCTCCCTCTTTGATAAGAGACAGAGAGTGCAGGCGAAAATTGCTTTTTTGCTCCGGATGATTTTTTGAGATGACAATGCACTGCAGACGATAAGATGTGCTGGGTTTTTTCCATTAGAATTATTATTTTTCACTGTGCGCACTGGTTTTCTGTAAGCAGCAGCTCTATTGAGATGGCAGTCATCGGATTCAACAGGGTGTATGAGTGCGATGGAGTGTATAATGCCCACTAACCCCTGTGTTTCTGGGATGAGACATTTCAAGCCGAAAGTATAAAGTACCTATTGGCCAACGTGCCGGGTTCCACTTTAACAGAAAATGGTGGTATGCTCTGGTTAGCAATTCACCATCTTTTGCTACTGCTAGATATTTTACTTTCCTGTCGGCAAACCTCAGTCTTGAAATATTAACTTTAGTTTGGCCTTTGTAGAGAGGCCTTGTGATGTAGGATAGTCTTCCCCTTACAGGCTATGATGAACAGGACCAAATCTTTCTGTAATTTCTTGTTGTTTTGTCTGCAGCCAATTTAACTGCTTTCATAAACATAACAAGCACGGCACTGATTTAACTATCCTTGCATCTTTTTTATTGAAATTATTAATCTCTTAATTTGTTTATCAATATGCTTTGGTTTCTTGATGCTAGGTGGTGTGATATTCGATGTAATATTGAATTGGCCAGGTGTCATTGGTTTATGCTTGTAATTTTAGGTGTAGCAAATTTAATTTGGAAAATGTTCCAGAAACATAAACTACATAAGCCCCAGAACTTAATTCATATTAAGATAACCAAATTTGGCACCAACTCCTGTTTGCTGTTCTACTGCTCTTATGCTTCAAAATCAGGTGTCTGTGAATAAGGAAAAATGTCTAAATAGGCTACAAATCACCAGTGATTAGATGGAAATATGTGTAGCAGAGGTGGATAACCCGGCTTCAAAGAGTAAAAAGACTGACCATGTATTTGCTCCACCAACATGAACTAAACCAGCTGATTACAATAATTAGTTCTCCTATCATGCTGAAGAGTTATGCTAATTAGAATCAGCTGGTTTAGTGCATGGCGATGAAGCAAATACATGGTCAGTCTTTTTACTCTTTGAAGCCGAGTTACCCACCTCTGATGTGTAGTAACTTTACACAGAATCCGTACTGTGTGATGTGTGCACAGGGTCTATGGGAAGAGTATAATCGGTGCAGAGGCTGATATATTTCTGTGCTCCTCATTTCGATACATGTATCCATTCTTATAACTCGTAAAACAGTGAAATACCTTTTACTGGAGAGTGTACAGCCTTAAGTACTGTGTAGTGTTATTTGCATTCGACAAATTTATTGATCGGAAAAATTGCTATCACCAAATGTTTTCTCAATGTTACCGGAACATTTTATCAGTGTTACAACGATGCCACCACATGACCGCAACATTGTGAGACTGTTTAGTGTTGGCTGGGACAACAGCCAATAAGAGTAAAGGGTTCACATGGTAGTTCACACACTTTCTGTTCTGTACCTTGATTGGATGCGACAGTGGTATTTTTCAGAATAAATTGTTCACAAGTCTTTCAAATTAAGGGTATGAGGGAGGGGAAAACTATATTACTGCAATTTGAATGCATAGCAAATGAGACCCTTTGGGTGGAATAATTTTGAAGGTTTCTGGTTGAGGAAAGAGGCCATCTTAAGTCCTCATCCATCTTGCTGACACCGCCTCTGGCAGGTCGGTCTGTCACGCTACCCTGAGTGTGCTTCAGGACATGTCTTATGTAACAGCTGTGCGACTCGCCGTGTGAAGAGAACACTCATTTCATTTATTTGCTCACAAAAAGCAAGGATTCCCTGTTGAAGAAGACAATGAGAGGGTACAGACTGTGTGTGGGGTTGTTTTTTTTTTCAGTGATTATTTTTTGATAGGTGCTTTTACTAAAGGACAGAGTTGAATACTAACAGCTAATGGGGATCCTAATGGTAACAGTTGATGGTAACAGCTAATGGGGATCCTAATGGTAACAGTTGATGGTAACAGCTAATGGGGATCCTAATAAACTTAACTAAACTAATACCAGATTTAGATTTTGCCACTACTGTAAAACATTATCATCATTTATTATGAAACACAACGTAGTATTTGATTTATTGAATTTGTTTGCCATGGTATGCTAAATGACTCTGCCATGATAAAGTTATGGAATTTAAAATGATTTGCATGTATTAAGCTTTGTAAATATCAGGTAAAAAAAATGCCAATACAAAATGTCACTGTACATTCAGTTAATGTATGCTCTCTCATGTGCAGCCTCAGCCCTAAGTCTAATGATAGTCTAAAAATCAAATATGGATTTTTTTCTATTAAAATGAAATAAAAATGGCCTAAATATCACCAGTTCAATAAAAGAAACACAAGGAGATCTGGTTGAGCTTATTTATATTTTTAAAAATGGGTTTCACTGAATACAATGGAAAAAAAACCCAAGTCTATTGTGCTAGGCCCCAAGATTTGGGGGAAAAACTTTTTGGGTCATTGAGCACTGAAGCTTGTCCTTTATTCCTTTCCATCGCTGAACATAACCCTAAACTTGCCTCACCCCTAATGCTTACGGTCTTCCTAGCATTAACCCCAAACCCAATTCTAGCCCTAAGCCTAATGATAGGCCTTGGAGTTATCTCAGTTGTGAAATTTTGTTCTATTAAGACAGATTAAAAACAGCCTAAATGTTATCAATTCAACCACGTAATTGCACGGAAATCTGGTTGAAGTCATTTATTAAAAATAATAAAAATCGATGAGGTCGACTCCCCTTGTGTGTGCTGAACTTTGCGTGTTCTCGGAGAGCTTGTCGCGGGAGATCTCACTACCCATAATCCCTTCCCTCGGCTCAGAGAGGCCCGATCGCATTCGGGCTGAGCATGACCCCTCCCCGGCGTGGGCCCCGAGCAGGCTGCCGGCGCGAACTGAGACCAGGTAAACAGGGTTAGAGTCCTCCTTTCCTCCACTCCCACCTCGTCTCCTCCACGGCCCCAGAAACCGGTCTTTGTGTCCTGTGGCATGTGCTTACAGACGAGAACCGCGTGACGAGGTCCTTTCGGCCAGCCCGCCTGGACAGCGTGTGCTGTATTGGAGATGTCACGGTGACAACTTGAAGAGCATGAACTCAAGCTGCTTTCTAATGTGAAAAATCCATTAAGGTCCATTGAGCGGGACCTACCCTGTGCTGGGTGGCGTATTTGTCCCCAGGGTTCCTCTGTGTGGCGTGAGTGGCCGTTGATCCAGATTTGGCCAAATGTCCTGCAGTCACTGCCCCCACCCCCCCCCCCCCCCATCCCGCACTCCAGACCCCCCACCAGCAGTGTCTCGTACAGCTGAATGGTCATGCAACAGGAGAAATTTTCCACAAATCCTCCAAAAATCTGTTAAGACCTGTTTATCATTTTGGGGGGGGGGGGGGGGGGGGGGACAAGGGTAATTGCTGCTGACAACCTCGCCTCCTTCCCTGCAGTTGATCCATGGGCTTTATGTGAGAATGAAGGAGTAATTAGCAATCAGAAAACATCTTTTGTTTCCTGCAGAGAGCTGGCCGGTGGGTTTTATGCCACATTATTCCTCCTTTGAGATGTCCGTCTTTTCTTTCACACAGCTGACGCATCTGCAGTGTCCTCCTGTGAAAGGAACTCTTTTAACCATCAATATTGCCTTGATATCTCACGCTGTTTGATACATCTCTATGGCATCAAAAAGAATTTTGGAATTTTAGATTTTTTTTTTTTTGTTGCATCACAATTGAAAGGCGGTGTTCTGACACCTGGTTCTTCCCTTTGATGTCCGGGTCCTCTGTCTCTTCCTGCGGTGCGGCCTGACCCCTTGCCAGCTGCCTGTGAGCTCAGGTTGGCGATCCTGTTTGGTTTTTAAGCACAGGGCTGTGGGCCTCTATGGAAGACCATGTACGGTTCTCCCTGGAGAACTAACAGCTGGAGAGAGGAAGAGAAGTGTGGGGGGAAAAATAAAGGGCCGTTTCCAATCGTCTCTGTGTCCATGGAGGCGATTTTGGCAGCCTGTGCCACTGAGGGTGACGTTGAGGGCAGTAGTAGCAGGTTACACTTAGAGGTCTGTTTCCCACTGGTGCCCAATTACTGTCATATATAAGTGCGCACAAGCCATTTCTTTCATGAAATGATGGTAACAGATACTCTCTGTTTTTACCAGTTTTCTCAATTTTTAAAAAGTCTCCCTGATTTAGAAGCTGCTACTCGCCATGTCTCTCGGTACTCTCAGTACTCAGTCTGTTCGCCCTCGGTTCGCACATTCGCTCAGCACTACAGGGGGCTTTCACTCTGAAATGTAAATCAAACTACCTCAAGATGGTCTGAAAGAATGTGACTGGCGATGCCCTTCTGGTGTGGATCTCCTGGCTGACAACGTGTGGAAAGCCAAGGACAAGCTATTCTCGATCTAACGCTGTATTTGTGACGGCAGAGTTTAATCTTGTCAGATCAAGCGAGTGGGCTGAAGTTCTTTATCCTGTTGTCATGTAAACCTTCATGGTACCAGTGGTCTGGTTCACAGCGGTCTTCCTTCAAAGTATCCACTTCCTGATGTGGGGGCGAGTTGGATTGTGTTCGCTGTGTCAAGTATCTAATTCAAGGTCACCCAGCTAAATCTATCAATTTAAGCAACTGATTGCACAGTTCCTTCACCTTCCCTGGTTCCTGGGGTCTATATTGGCTGCTGATTTTTGAAATGAAAACAAAAACCTGTACGGTCCCTGGCTGGGGTCCCCTGGAATAATGGCCCCATGTGCTCCTTCTGGATCTGATTCCTGAACTGGGGGGTTTCTGTGCTGAAATGAGATCCATACAGGACAAAGGGCAGGGCTGGGCCTCTGTGCACAGGAAGTTCCTTTAAATTCTGCATAGTCTTTTCTTTTTTTCTTTTTCTTTTCTTTCCCCCCCCCCAGAAGTCCATTTGGACAAAACAGTCTGTCCAGTAAATGCATTTAAATGTAAATGGAAGCTTCTGAGGGTCTGGGTAGCGGAGCCAGTGAGGCTTTCTTCGGTTTTGTTTGTTTCAGTGTTTCTGAACTTTGCCTTCCCACACCAGAGAGCTCCCCAGGAGTTGACCGTTGTGAGAAATGCTTCTTTACTAAACGTTTCAGAGCCTCTGTGAGACAACTGAGTAAAACTCTCCATCTTCCTGTAGTTGTTTGGATTCTAGACTAGATGCAACCCGCTGTTGAAAAGGGCGCTGCCTATTTTTTTCCTGAAGCTACAAACCTTGTGGCAGTTCCCTGTTGGTATATGCTGGTGCATTAATGGTGTGTTTCCTGGGTTGTGTTTGAATGCTGTGCCATGTAGGAAACTCTCTCTCTCTGTAGCTCAGCAGGGCTGCAATTTCCTGTAAGATCATTGACTGTCTTAAGAATTAGGCAGCTTTATGAAACTTTAATGCATTCCCCCTTTTCCCAAAAGAAGCTGCTGTCCCTATATGGTAATGTGTTACATAAGAACTGCAATCCTCCCTTTTTTTTTTCCTCACTCTACCAGAATTTCTTTTTCACTCATTATTTTCCGTCTGTAAGAGTGAAATTTATGATGACGAGCTCTGGGGTTGTTCATTCGGAAAAGGAAGAAGGCTCTGATCGCCTTCTCCCATCCTTAATGAGGCTCGGCTGCGCTTCCGTTTTAATGGGGAACGGATGCGATTGCATGGGGGGGGGGGGAGTTAGGATGATTCCTAGGGCCCTGACTGACAGGGACCCACAGAAAATATTAGAACATAGGATTTTATGGCGTGGAGTGGGCCCAATGTGAGCTTTTTTTTCATGGTGCCCAGAATCCCTGGTGGCGCCCCTGCTCTTGGGTAATGCAGCCTCACTTTAGAGTGCATGCTCCCTCTGACCGTGTCGAAAAGTGTGACAAAGTTTTCACACGCATAGGCCTATATGCTGTTTATAACTGAAGGATATTGCCTGCAGTTCGAAGGTGCAAGTGTCTTTGATCAGAACCTAGTAGTGACTGAATACTTGTTTATATATATGTTATTTTTTATTGAAAGATTTTATTTCACACCTTTGTGAGTAAAGCTAACTGAATACAAGTTTCTGTTGAGAATGTATTCTGTCCTTTTCGAGCCAGGTTTTTATAAAAGGGCTGGGTTTGCACTCAAGTGCACCTGTATTTTGTCCCAGGTGATCATTTACAGTTTGCACATGTGATTGTAAATGCAGGACACTGTGGATTAGACCTTTTGAAGCGTCCTGCAATAAATGATTCTCAATGTGCAGCTTACATGATGCTGTTTAAGGCATAACATACAGTATATTAGGCAGTTTAGACATTTAGGTTCACAGTTCAGTCATTCTGCTGGTTTGCATTTTGTTCCTCAATAATTCAAGTATATATGTATACAGCCCCCACAATCATGTTTGCAGGTCAACAGGTTGTCAATATTTTTAAAAAAATAATTATCTTAACACAAGCGTTTATTTACAGAAAACTAGTGGTGTAATATTACAGTGGTGAAAAGTGTTCTGGACATGATGGATTTCACAGTAAACCTGCAGTTATTTGCTGAGTATTATTCCCCTGAGTATTATCAAGCTTCATTTCTGCGTCCCTTACCCAAGACATTTTACGAATCATTCAAGGTATTAAAAAAATATGCACACAAAAAAAAGTGCAGAAGCAATTTCAGTTCAGCAGTTCTCCTCCTGAGAATTTGAAAAGCTGTGAGATGTGAAAACTCAAGATCACAATGTGTAAATTGGATAAAAACCAAGGTGTTAAAATACTGATGTGGTGTCACGTAGTACCCAGCACTGCCTGGACAGTGATGTTATAATGTCACTTGTGTGGTGATTCAGGAGTGTAGACGTAAGCTGTAAGCTGCGTCCTCAAGCACAGGACCTGCGTTGCACGAGCTCTCAATCTTGTTCTAGAAATGGTGAAGTCCAGCATTTAAATTTCTCTGTGCCACAGCTTTTGTCTCTGGGGTGTTCAGATAGCATTAGGCATTGAGCATAATGAGTAGATTGGCTCACCCAGACGGATGTTATTAGGAGTGCTGATGGTCTGTGCTGGCAATGCAGAATTTGAGCCGCTCTTCTGGGGGAAAGCAGAGAGGAGCTTTCCTAGTGTGGGACTGGCTGTTGGTTTGAATGTTGTGTATTTGTTACTGTGGGACTGGCTGTTGGTTTGAATGTTGTGTATTTGTTACTGTGGGACTGGCTGTTGGTTTGAATGTTGTGTATTTGTTACTGTGGGACCGGCTGTTGGTTTGAATGTTGTGTATTTGTTACTGTGGGACTGGCTGTTGGTTTGAATGTTGTGTATTTGTTACTGTGGGACCGGCTGTTGGTTTGAATGTTGTTATTTTGTGTACAGCATTCAGATACAATATTTGAATGTTGTATAACAAGATTTATTACGCAAACAATTGAAAAATTCTGACCCGAAGGCCGAGTGGTAATGATCAGTCCATCAGTGGTTCCCCCTCCCTCATGCCCCCTCCCCCACCTCCCTCCCTCCCTTGATTCCCCTTGTCTGTCTGGCTGAAAAACAGAAAATGAAAGTCGGTACGCCTCCTGTGAATAGCCTTATGGGAAAACGTATTGAATAATTCATAAAGTTTGTGTCATTTCCACGAACACATACACATACATATTTATATTTCTATTGACATATGTATATATGCATATCCCTTTGCTTCCAGAGAAATGCTGCAGATGATCACGCTGCTATTAACAGGAAAGCGAATCAACTCTCAGCCACAGGGCCTGACAATTTCGGTCATTCGGGTGATGTCGCCATTGCCATGGCAACATTGGTCATGCACAATATAGGATGGGACGCTTGCCCAAGCCACTGCAGCTTAGACCTGGATTTAGCCCAGTTCTCTGCTCGTGCCCCTCTACGCTGTGGCATAGAGTTCTCTGTGTGGGTGGATGGCTGGCTGGCTGTGATGATCTCGTGCCTCAGGTGCTCATGGGATACGTGTCAGCGAGCTGCACTTGCTCTAGTGACCTCTTGCTGGTAGCAGGAACACAAGCTTCTTACATTCTGGTGAAATTGTTTTTTTTATGGAGCTAATTTGGCGTGATTTGACATGGGCTGCATAGATCTGGGACTGTGTTGTGCTGCTTCATGCAAACCCTAGGAACACCACAGGTGATGTGGACAGGTGAGGATTCATGAACCCCAAAGTGGGTGGAGGTTTTGTGTGCTGCCAGTTGCTTGTTGATTTGAGTCAGTCGTAGCGGACAACAGTCTTGATCAGTTTGCCTGTCCGATTATTTTTTAAAATTCAAAATATTTAACCTCAGGTTGATTTCTGGAATCTTTTCAGACAATGAAAATTTCAGTTTGTGCCAAAAAAACAACTAAAATAAATCCCTTTTTTGTCACGAAAACTAAATTATAGCTGGAAAAAACTCTGGTGATGCTGGAGGGGTAATTTACATAAGTACTATTATAATCACTTTCAAATGTTTGGAATGTAGTTAGAATCTCAAATTGAGTTCTTCATAGGGATCTTATCCCTAATTATACAGCATGAAGGGCTGTGCTCACAGTCTGCTGATATTTGATGCTTCATGCATATGTATGTGGTTTGAGCCAAACAGATGTTTTTTTTTAGCAGGCTGTTGAGGTGGAGTGTTGTTAAATGTCTGTCTGTCTGTCTGTCTGTCTGTGTTAAGTGTGTCTGTCAGTATAAGAGTGTTACGTGTGTCTCTCCCTAGTTGTTCACTTTGTCTTGTGCCCCACCAAGACCTGATTGGGTCCTGATTTGATTTTGATTGGACTCACCTGGGCCCAGTTTTAAAAGACTCCGATGCCCAGACCTTGGGAGTTGCTTCCTTTTTGTGCTAGCCCTTCCAGTGTTTTTTTCTCTCTCTCTTCATGACCTAGTTGCTTGCTAGATCGTGTTTTCATATTTTTCTTGGTCTTCCTTTTCTACACACACATACTTGCTTTTTCGCATCCATATACCAACAACACTTTCGTTTAAATAAACGTATTTTTAATTTATTGCGACTCGTTGTGTCCTTGCGTTTGTAAGTTGCGGTCAATCAGGGAAGGGCTGTAACGAGAGCAATTTCCTCTACTGCGTGTTCATGGAATATTTCGGTTTTAAAATTTATGAAGCTGGACTACCTATCTCAGAGACGGGCAATTTCAGTTACCCCTTCCTGCACCAAATCACACAGCCACGATGCTGTTAAACCCCCATTGCTGCTTCTGTTCCTCCATGTTGTTTGTGCAGGTAGCGGTGAGATGTTTACCGTCTTCTCAAAAGCATAAGACAGCTCATCGATTTCTAACTGCTGCACAGGGTCAAAGTTCAGCTGGTTCCCAGGAGTCCCTTCACTAATTTGCAGTGGCTGTGGACCAGGCACTTCCAAGAATAGAAAGCCTGGTGCGGGGGGGGGGGGTGTCAGTTCCTTGCTGTGATTTAACATTTTGACTGACGGCTGATGGGCCTTTCTCTGTCTCAGGTGGTGTGCCTTCAGGATTTTTTCGGGGAAGACGACATCTTCATCGCTTGCGGCCCGGAGAAATTCCGCTACCAAGATGACTTCCTGCTGGATGAAAGTGGTAAGGGAACTTTCTTTTATTATTGTTGTGTTTTCGTTTTTCTTTTTTGTTTTTTGTTTTTTTTGCCTTTTCTCCTTTTTCCCCCCAGTTTGGAGCCCGCTTCTGTTCTTTAGTGCTCATCACTGCAGGCTCAGCTGCCAGTGCAGGCTCAAGCCGACAGTGAGTTGAGCTGGAGGAAGTGCGTTATGCACTGGCTTTGTGCATAAATCAGTACAGGTGGGCTTGTGGGTGCCCAGTTGACCAGTGCACAGTGAGACAGTGTAATCTGTTGGAAGGTTTTCAAAAGATTGACCACAGGTAAAGTGTGCCGTTGATTCATTGAATATCTCTTTAGGCTTCAGTCAGTGATCACAGTATGTGACACGAAAGGGTGATTCAACTACAGTGCATTTCCAGTGAGATGACAGTGGTAGACACGTTGACTCGTCATTTAATTTCATCATCATTGTCATTTAGTAGCCTGGCAAAATGGCCGTTAACCTTGTGGTCATCAGTGCGCAGTGTTAGCTAAATGGATATATTTTATTTATGATGCTGGTGCCACAATTGAAGTTCCTTCAGGAAAATTAAAATTACTCAATTCTGTCCAATTCCAAAGCTATTTGTGTACATTTATATTGTACATAATGTGAAGCGGCTCTGTAGGATGTTGTTTTAAAGACTCTGTCACCCAAGCACGTCTGTTTTCCTGGTTTAAAATTGGCTGATTTTGAGGATATTTGTTTTTGATTATCAGGCCCAGGTGCCTGTTGAATGCCTGAGATTGAATATGTGCCAAATGCATTGTATCATACTTTCAGTAACCTCTTTCTTCCTCTTTCAAGTATTACCGTTGGCCCCTGCATCGTACCTGTCAAATTTATCAGTACTAAGAGTGGCTCCTGGCCCAAAGAACAGAATTGCATTAGACTGAATGGCCAAACTGAATCTGAAACTTTATTAATAGACACACACACACACACACACACACACACACATCTGTCACTTGGCATCACAGCAACAGGAAGCAAGTAATTATCTTTCATCAAACAATAACTGTTGAAAAATGAAGTCATGCCATCCGGTGCTCGCTACCAAATTTTTTTTCGGAAATGCAATTACTTAACGGTGCGTATAGGCACATTCTGAACTCACTCCCCTTAGATTTATTTAATTTATTTTTTGAAGTGCAAGACATATGAACTCCTCACCATGTCATTCTACATTCTACATCTATTTATTTCTTTTCTAACTTTGTGTTAGTGATAAGAGTGTGAATGCTGATGCTGCTCGTCTCTCATTGGCTGGTGGGGAAGCATGTCACCCCCTTGCTCTTCTATCCCTCTTCTATCGTATGACTGCATGAGTATTGTTCCCTGATGGCTCCTTCAGTCCTGTCACAGAGATTCCTCTCGTCTCCCATCTGACTGTGTTTGTACCCTCTCTCTATATATCTCTATATGTCCCTGACTGAAATGGACCCCAGGCGCTTGAATGAAGTAACATTTGTGTTGTACTGTCTGCGGAGCATTCTGTGCAATGTGGACTGTCACCCTCGCCTCTCAAACCCATAACCACGCCCCCCCACCAGTCCAATGTGCTACACAGAAAGAGCACAAAGGATTGTGGGAATTAAAGAAAGTATCAGCTGTACTTGTTCTTCCCCAGCGTTCCTTATGCTACCTCCAGCTCTGTGCCACTGTCACAGCACGCATTACCCACAATCCCCCCCCCAAGGTTGAGGGGTGTGACACAAACGCCCCGGTCCGCCTCGGCACTCTGGGACTGGGGCGAAGGGGGACTTAGCCAGCCTGTCGGCTGTGGGGCGAAGGCCAGGACAGAGCAGAATGGATGAATCCCGCTGCTAGCCGGGCTCCTGGGGTGCCTGGGTGCAGACAACGAGGGGGGGCCCCCTCACAAACTGTCCTGAAGGAACGCCTGCCCCCCCCCCACCGGAGAGGGGACATGGGCACATGCAAGCTGCATGAGGCGCACTGTTCCACCCGCAGACGCACGAAAACAACTTGAGAGGAGTCCTCTTCTGATTATCTCTGTCCCAGATTCAAAACAAGCCCTAAACCACGTCAGTCTCAAACAAGTGCTACTTCTAAAAAAAATGATTCTTGCATTACTTTTGTGCAATTTCAGTTGAAGTGCTGCCACAGCCATGAGAACGTATGAGAGTCTGGAGACCGAAAGCTAAGGGCAAAGTGTTTTTTGGTTTGATTGAATGCTGGCAACCGGTGTTACTCTTCCTGAGTAGCTTGGGAACAGTTCAGTTCAATTGAACTTTCTTTGTATGATTTACAGGAACAGGAAATAGAAAAAATTCAAAGTCAACACTGCTATTTTCCATTTCAGACTAACACCCCCCCCCCTTATTGAACATTGAACATTCCCCCCAGGTAGTCCTTGAACAGCGTGTGACAGAAGTGTAACTTCTGAACAGCGAGGGTTGCTGCTGGGGTTGTGACCTTCAAAATCCGACTCTTAATTGCTGCTGGCATTTGCATTTTGACGCGTCCCCTGCAATCAATCTGCGGAAAATTTAACTGAATTGCTCCTCTGCGGTGTCGGCCCCCCTGACAAA
>CM077295.1:44284983-44342483 GCA_039654925.1 Anguilla pacifica
GTGCTTCTGGTCTTAGTCTTAATCATCAGAGTTTAGCTGCGATGAACCCATCTGTAATCTGAGTTGAGTTGGGGGGTGGGGGTTGTGGGGGGGGGGGGGCTGGGCTGGTGAGTCACTCTTCTGTCTCATTAACATGGGCAGTGCATCGCTCCACTGGGAGATCAGAGTGGATAATGAGTTGGGCCTGGAGGCGGAGCTTCGGCAAGTAACCAGGGGAGACTTTTTGGGTAACCAGGGAGACGCACTGAGAGTCTGCCTGGCCTGTAGTGAGAGACGAGACAAAGTAATCTTTGAGTTTTGAGACTTATGCAGTCTGTGCCTGGCCACCAATGCAGGCAAGCAAAGAGAGGTGTGAATCCCTAAGGAGGTGGGGCCAGAGAGGACCAACCAGGCTGCAGAGCTCTGAATGCAATGGCAGTGATTGGATGAGCTTAGCAAGATGACTGTAGCAGTGCAAGGCTTGACAGCACCAGGATTGGTCCTGCGTTGATTAGACACTGAGACATGGGCTGTCCCCAAATCAAAGCCCTTTCTACTCCGTACTGCGTCCTGCATCCTGTGTACTGTGTACTGGCACACTCCGTACTGTTTGCTGCATACTGTTTAGTATGTGACATGCAATATTCAAAAAATAATAATGAAGGAAACCGTCAGGGAAACTGCACCTCATTTTTGAAGTGAAACTGCATGTAATAATTATATGACCAAAATGGTTGTTTACTTCCTGAAAAGTATGCTTGCGAATGTACTCTGTGAAGACCGGGAAATGAGTATATCGTCCAGGGATTTTAAGTACACTACATTTCGCCTACTTAACTTTCTCATCTAGGGTACTCAACCAGCAAACTCAGTAGTATGGAAGGGCACTGATCCGGACATGGACGTACTCATGCCATCATGCTGAGAGGGTTAGTGTGGTGCACTCTGGGTAGATTCCAGAGCACAGGGGTGGTGAGGATTCACCTGGAATGCACTGGATGAGCCACTAAGTCACTAATCCACTGCTGGACAGTCATCTGGAGGGGGGCTGGAGAAGTTTAAAAAGCATATGACAGTTATTGATTGAATCCTGTGGAATCAAAAGGAGAATATACAGTATGTAGCCTGTATGACATGCTAAATGAGCTGAAATTAATTTGAGGAAACTGATGAATTATAGGTAAATTATCAGCCACCATGAAGTGCCATTTCTATTTTATTTCATTTTACTTTAATTTGTTTGTTTATTTATTTTAAAATTCTTTTGTTGTTACAGTTGGAAGTGACCTGACAGTTGTACACCGTGGGACTGCTTGGAAAGACTGATCAACTTTACTTGAAAAGCAGTCAGAGATATTCTTTTTTTAATTTATTACATTTATCATATTCACTATTAAATGAATATTTATTTTTTATTACATAAATGACTGTATGCTGTTATTACTGGAAACGCCTTTTTATCCAGAACAGCTTGTGTGCAGTCTTGCATTGTAACCCATTAGCCTATCACAGTGCTGGGGATTCAATTTGTAATGTAAGTCAGATAAAGGACATTGCTGACACATGCACTTTATTCTGCCTATTGTTATGTAATTATAAATGCTTTTGTGTGTGTTTTTTCCTTTTTGATATTTTAATATTCACTATAAATTTCCTCTTGCCTATATGGGGGTTGAGTTGCATACACAACTTAAATAAAAAAATTTTTGGTTAAAAATTGCTTTCTCCCTCTCTGATTTTCACTGTTAATATCTCGGATATAACGTTGTCGAGAACACGTGGCATTCGGTCTGTTTACAGGAAGGCGGTTGGGTTTACGCATTCTTAATTAGTTCTGATGAAGTTCCTAGAACGGTGCTTCCCCGCCCTGTTCCTGGAGAGCTACCGTCCTGCAGGTTTTCGGTCTTACCCTAGCAAAGCACTCCTCATTCAAAAGCTCTCACTGAGATCTCATTGAGCTGCTAATTAGCAGACTCAGGGGTGTCAAATTGGGGGATCGCCCCCCGCTCATAGGTCGCTTGCGCCACTTTGGGCTCACTGGCTGCGTGCCTGCGGGTTTTATTGCCAAGAGGAGAGAACGAGCGCAGTACCGATCGGCCGAGTGTGTGGGCACCCCACGGGTGACCCGTTCTATTTTCAGCCTCCATCAAGCACCCTGCTAATTAAAAATAATAATAATAATGTTTGTCTTTTTTAGCTTAGTTTTTCAATAGTCCAATTTATTTTAGCCACTGTATGTTCAAGTGTTTCTGTTTATAACACAAGTGGAGCATTCATGTAAGGTTTTTGGGATTTGAGTATTTGAGTGCACCCAAATATGTATGATCTATCGTACTGTCCAGTTTCCTAGGGCTGCTTAGAGCAATCTATATTTGCGCTGGACGGTCACTCTGTTTGATGGTGTCTCTGAAATAACCATGACTCCATTTAGCATGGTAATTTCCTACTTTTAACAGCCCTGCACAGTTCTTTGTGACTTGGAATCTCACGGGCAAGAAATGTCAATCACCCTGCACAAGCATAGAAATCAATTTTTTACAGGCACTTTAAAACTAAGCAGAGGGTGTAATTTGTGTAATAAAAACATTTAACTGGAATCGCAGTCTGCGTGGGTAGAAGTGTCTGTCTTTCACCGACAGCTGCACTTCGCGCAAATATGAGAGCAGTGTCCCCTGTGTTCATTAAATAAAGGTGGATTGGGGGGTGTGGAGGGTGGGGTGTGCGGGTACGCATTACAATATCTGTGTTGTCTGTCGAACGCAACCGGAGCTGGGGGTTGAGAATCACCAGAGACCGAAAACCATCCACGGGCAAACATTCATTACCGAAATATCACCGCAATTAAATCCGAGCTGTGGCTTCACAGGGGAAATGTGTGTCACTGTCAATTACATCCAGTGGATTCGCCAGTCGTGTTTATACCACACCTGGGTGCTGCCTTTCCAGCCCCCAGACAGAAACCATGTACTGAACTGGTAAACTGAGCATTAACTGGGTGACCAAAATTATCCCATTCTTTACCCCCATAGTCATTTTGAGCCGATAACATGGAGGATCTGTAGTTTTTGCCTGCGGTGCATTTACCTCGTAGGCATTGCTGTACCTGTACTGGACCCCAAACAGTTCATGTACATATCAACTCTGGGGTCATGAAAAGTCCCTTTTTGAGAGTGAAGTAGACCCAGTGAAAGTGCTTGGTTGCTCATGCCTCACTGGAACAGTCATTGGAGTTCATTTTACCATAGGCGTAGTTGTTTCAGAACAGCCCTAGATGCCATTTAAGTTTTATACAGGTACTATATAAAACAATAGGCCCATTTTAGTGTAGGTGTTGTATGATGCATTCTGGGTAGGGTGGGTTATTGGTAGGGTAGGGTGCTGGATTTTAAAACAAGAGGAGCAGGGATGGCGGGCATTGTGAACATGATACTAAGCTATCAAAGTCTTATTATGCATTTAATTGAAATTACATTACAGGCATTTGGCAGATGTTCTTATCCAGAGCAACTCACACAGCTTTTGTTTTTTTGCTTGGTATCTGTTCATGCAGCTGGTATATACTGAAGCAGTGTGGGTGATGCGTACCTTGCTCAAAAGGGTACAATGGCAGTGTCCCACCTGGAAATCCCTAACCATTATATCACACTGCCGCCCTACGTTCCTTCGCGCCTGAAAACTTTGCGGTACCTAAACGGGACTGGTGAGGAGCCTCATGAAACGGATCCTGCAAGTGTCTGAACCTAATTCTGCTGTTTGGCAGTCAGACATTTTCGTAACCAGTCCCTTTCAAAATTAATTAATCGCGTTATCGGTTTGTTCTGGTCCAGAAATCGAATTGGAGCTGTGCAAATAAGAGCTTTATTTATAATTCCTAAACGCTCTAAAATGAAATTACACGCCCAGGCAGCGCTCTCTGCGCAAAAAATCCACTGAATATGTCGTATGGCGCTCCGCTGCTTTCCAACTTCCTTTCCCCTTTCCCAGTTTGGGAAGGCAGAGTCGCGTTTGAGTTGGTTTCGTCACGTGGTGTCATGGAGGATGCGGCTCGTCGCGTGATGTCATGAACAATGGGCTGTTATAACAGCAGATCTACATACAGTCCTGCTATGGGATGCTAGGCTATGAGCTACTATGGTAAATTGTTTCTACTGGTGATATTGCAGTTGAGCATTGATCCTACCTACTGCTGATATCACGTCGCATACATTGTTTTCTGTTTCTAAATGCGTTCGTTCTCTTTCCAAACTACTACATCACATCAATCTTCCATCGTTAAGTGCTTTTGTCTGTAGCCATTTTGTTTTGCCAACATAACACAGTTGCATAAAAAGAGATGCGTTCGGTTCTTCGTGTGTAAAATCCTGTGACTGTGAGGTGCTTTTTACAATTTCGTTTTTTTTAAATGCTGTTTTTAATGTTGTTTTGGTCTGTGCTGCGGCTTGGGTTGCATTCTAAATTGTTCTCTCCTCTGGCGACCTGCATAACCCCCTCTTCAGTTCATCGTAAATGACATTTTCTCGATATTATGTTTTTCAACAGAGCGGGTCTCGGGTTGTTCCCGCCGGTGGTTACCATGACAACATTTTTATAAATTACAGGAAGAGAATCAGGCCATCTCCCATGCAGTTGTGCAATCATCTCGCTTTCCAGCCTTTTAATTTCAGATTCTGGGAAGGGGCATGAATTGCCTCAGTATTAATCCAATTGGTAAAGCTGCTGCCAATCTATCCTGTGTTATCCTGTGCGTCCACACTCCTAAATCCATTTTGACTTGATATTGTTGTCGATATTCGCGTTCCGCAAATAGAAATTTCATTAAGTAAAATCTGCCAGGCACACAAAGTACTAATCTTCTGTGTGAAGTCCTCTGTACACAAACACGCACACACATTTCTGTGTACCCACTTTGACAAGCCGCAAGTCTGTTCTTTATCATTTTTATAGCACAAAGGGAACATTGGGCAGAACACGCTGTGCCTGTGAAAGTTGGACAGACCCTGATTGGCTGGTCCTCTGTGCCCCCTTCCCCTCTGCCCCTCACTGGTAGAATATCAGATGCAGGTGGCTGAACCACACTTGGTGATTGGTCACAGGTGTACTCGTGGTAGCCAATCCACATTCGATCAGCTGAACTCAAGCCACAATGTGTCCGTCTGTCCTCGCCACCAATTGGGAGTGAGTGAGCGGGAGAGAGGGAAGGAAAGAGGGAAAGAAAAGGAGAGGTGGCCCTGCCATTCTTGCGCTGAACCTGTGCATCTCTCAATTTCCACTGAACACAACCCACTGGTTCAGAGGGACCCTGGCAGTGCCCCATTACACTCACAACACTGCCGAGTTGAGAGCAATTCAAACAGCTGTGCTCTCCCAGAAAAAAAAACGTCTTACAACATGAGACGATGCGTCATGAGGAGAGGTCAGGTGCACGCACAAAAAAAGATGAAAGCTGCTTTTCCAAAAATATTGATATCAACAACAAAAAAAAACAAAAAAACAGCCTACTGATATTTCAGCTGCTTCTTCCTCAGGGTATCTGGTCTAAGAATAAATGTTTGTCTTAAAGCTAAGCACCTTGTCTGTTACCTTGCATCATTCTCCTCATATCTCTGCGGATTAATTCTGGCTCTTTGTCTTCATATTCATCACATGGGTGGAAAACGAGGTGTGAAAAATTGAATTCGGGTTTTGCTTTGGTTTAAAATGATAAAAATGTTCTGACATATACGTACCTGACCTAGTTCCCAGTTTCCACTAATGTACAATTGCAAACATGCAATTCTGACGGGTGCATTTGTGCAAAACATGAGACGGACATAGGAGCATAGGACGTGTAGCTAAATCATGCTCTCTGTTATCCTTATCCTGAATTTGGGCAGTGTTTCCTAAGCTGCCCATCAAGTCAGATCAAATCTAATTTATTTATATAGTGCAGTTAACAAGCATTTGACACAATACACTTCAGGAGCAAGGCTCGGGTGACGGTGGCCAGGACAAACTCCCTGGGTGGAACTTTGGGAGGAACCAAACTCAAGGGGGGGAGGGGGGTGGGGGGGTCCATCCTCTTCTGGCTGACGCGTGAGTGTGGGTTTTAATGACTGACATGGGTCAGTCAATGTTCACCTTAATGAATTATGCAACCAGGGGATAAATGTCAGATAACTGTACACAATTTCGCCTCATTAGTGTGGCATTAAACTGTGTCTTATTAACGAGTTATTTTTTTATCAGTGAACTCAACAATCGACAACAGTCCTCACTAAATTTGCGAAGGTTATAGAAAGCACACATTTATTGGATGCAAATATTCAGAATTTTAAGAGTGACAGGGTTGTGCCGGTCAAATGGATGTGCAGTCTGGCCCCACACCAGCAGGTGTTTCTTTAGTGAGTATGCAATGCAGGGGTGTGCAGCGAGGTCCAGACTGTTTTGAGAATATTAATTTTATAATCTGTTTTTAATTTACAATTTGTGCTCTTAATTAATTTGCCCTATCATTTTTTGCTCTGTTGTAGGTACAGTAGCCATGAGCTACAACTGCAGATAGCGCATTTGTTACTTTAAGCTCATATCCAGAGCATCTTATTATGTTTTACGTAAAATCCATTTTTACAGCTGGTTATTTCCTGAAGCAATTCAGGTGAAGTACCTTGCTTAACAGTACAACGCTAATGTGCCTCTCAGGCATTAGACTTACAATCTTGGAGCTGCTGTTCAGTTTTGGCATGAATACCTCCCTTACCACTCTTAACGGATAATGTTTGGACTCCAGCCTGATACCGGTGACACCTTTTACACTTATGGTTAATTTGAGCCACCCGAGAGGAGCTGGAATCCAAAGTTCTGTTGGGCCTATCCACACAGGTGCTGCTGTCATGTGATCAGTGCTGATGCTTTGCTGTTAATTAACTACCCACGCCCACTCTGAGTTTAAAGCGCAATCGATGCTTCTTCCACAGAAGCTCACTCCCTCCCACATGGCATTAATGGATTAGCTCAGATGCTCGCTTTGCAGCATTCATTTGTTTGAACTGCCATTTGAAGGGTTTGCTCTCAAGGACTGGAATCCATGCTCAAAGCCACAATTTTTTCGTTTGATTTTAAATGTTGAAATATTAAGTAATCGTTTTCCCGGTAAACTTTAAAAGATACTCTGCCGTTTCTTTTGCCATTTGTACTCATTGTTACGTCTGCTCTATGGACCTTGATGTATCCATGGATCCTCCATTGATCCTGTTATTGAGGAGGTATCGTGGATGGTAATGTATACAGGTAAAAGGAATCGTGGATGGCTATGGCAGGGCATTGCCATGGTAGTTTAAGATATGCCCCGTATGTGTGTGTGTGTGTGTGTGTGTGTGTGTACACGCACACGTGTATGAGAGCGAGAGAGGAGAAACTCGGTAAATGTGAACAAAGCACACAATTTAATCATTGCGGTGGTTCCTCAAATGTTAAACAGCTGCTGCCATTTCAGTAGAACCCAAAAGAGTTGTTGACATTATTGTGTTTTATTATGAATGTATGGTCTAGTCTTGTGTTTCTGTCCCCCCTCCGTCTGGCATACTGGATTACCAAATGCTGTTTGGATGCTAGTACGAAGATCTCGAAGATCTCTACCTGTTAGCCAACAATGGCTGAAATGACAATGCCTGCACAATTTTTAATAATAAACAAATTACATACAAATGACAAATTAAAGTATGATGTAAGATATCCCTATTGAGCACCTAACACCAGTGCTCATGTGAACAAACTACAAACAGTAAGTGTTGGCAGGCACAGTACAATTTGGCAGATAAACTAAGGCTTACATTTCAGGGTTTGCCACAGAAGCAACTGACGGGAAACTTTGCCTTGAGTGCTTGGCTGGTCTGTGCACTCCTGTTTTACCGTATAGTTGTCATTAGGAAAGTTGAGGATGTAAAGTTGAGAGTTTTGTAAGCCAGTTTTGTCTCCACAGCAAATTTTATAAAAATTTGATCACCTAGACAAAGAATACTCTGTACAACACTAGGAAAACTCATGATATATGAAAATCTGTCGGCATTACCAAAATTCAGTGAAAAGATATTGTATTGGTTGAAATGTACTTTTTGTCCAAAGGGGAGGATTAATCAGAGTGGTACTGGTGGTGGCAGGAAGTGTAAGGAGAAGAAATTAAGAATTTGGGGCTACATTGTGTGGCTACGGCATCATGGATTACTTCATAGAATGCACAAGAGTTAATGTTAGTAAGGAATGAGGGTCTATGGTCCTTGTAGTTATTTCTGTGGGTGTAAAAACTACATGAAACTCCTCTCCAGCACCTTCATGGCCCTGACACCTGACTGGGGTCGTTGATGCGGGTCAATCTTCCTCAGGTATTGTCAAGGTGATAGAGGCATGCCTTGGCCTCTGCAAGGACCAATCATCAGCCTCTGTTTGGCGTAGAGCGAGAGACAGCCACTAAAAACTGCAGCAACCCCCCGACCTCACGTAGCCCGCACCCTGTCACCTCACTGCACCTCGTATGCAAAGCAGCCTGCTCTCTCTGGGTTCGCGTGCGGCCCTCTGAACGACCTGTTATCTGTTGAGGTGGGGTGTCAGGAGTGGCCATAATTCAGTGAGTTACTTTGCATGGGGGGGAGGGGGGGACAGAGAGGCAGAGAGAGAGATGGGGAGAGAGGGAGAGAGAGGCAGAGAGAGAGATGGGGAGAGAAAGTGAGAGAGAGGGAGAATGATAGAGGGCTGGCTTCAGCGAGCTGCCCCTCGTGGCTCCTTCGCTAGCATACGCTTGTGTGTTCCTCATGTTTCTTAAAGGGTGCTGGTTATTCAGCCCGTGTGGGCAGAATGGAAGCTCGAGTTCCAGCGGTATTTCTGTAGCAGTTGTTTTTTTTCTTTTACACCTTCACCCCTGCTGCAGTGCCCTTCAGACTGTTCCTGCGGTTTTAAATAGCAGGTCCTCCTACTCTCTGTGCACTCCAAAAGAGAGGTGCACTGTACACTAGGCTCTGAGGCCCTTCTGCATGGAGATCGCAGGAGGTCATGCTTGCGTGTGTGTGTTTGTGCGTGTCTGTGTGTTTGTGTGTCTGTGTCTGTTTAAATTTGTGTGCTGTGTCCGTGTGTGCTTGCCTGTGTGCGTGTGAACTTTGTGTGAATGCGCGTGTGTGTGCGTACGCGTGTGTGTGTGTGTGCGTGTGCGTGTGCGTGCGTGCGTACCTGTGTGTGTGTGTGTGCGTGCGTGCGTGTGTGTGTGCGTGTGCGTGCGTGTGTGTGTGTGTGTGTGTGTGCGTGCGTGCGTGCGTGCGTGCGTGCGTGCGTGCGTGTGTGTGTGTGTGTGTGTGCCTGTGCGTGCGTGTGCGTGTGTGTGTGTGTGTGTGTGATGAAGGCTACATTATACAGCTGCCATTTACCTCAGTGTTATTCGGGGTCTGAGCTCAGAGAGAGGCTCTCGGCCGTTGTTAACGGAAACCGCGAGGCCGTTAGAACACTCTCAGCGGCCCGACTTGCGTGGCTAGGCCTGATCTGCTGACATTTCAGGCTCTGAAATCGATTAGTATTCCTGAAACGGCACACTGCGTGCTGCTATTGTTATTAAACGGATGCGGAGGGCGGGGTTGTGTTTATGTGGCGGGGCGCTCTGGTTTACTACATCCTGGCATCCTTCGTTATCTGTCCCCGGTGCACTCATAACGCTTATCCTCCACCACAAATATTTACTGTCTCAGGCCACCCCGGTCCGCCGGAATCATCCCCGCGTAACACCGCGTGTATTCCGTACCGGAAAAGGGTACGAATGACGGAAAAGCGGTTCTGCGCGGGGAATCTGCTTCTCGGGCCCAGAAATAGCACGGTGATGCGCTCCTTTTGAGTCGCGCTCGCCGTGATGTGTCAGATGCCACGTAGCGTCGCAGATGGTGTCGGAGTTTCGTGATTCATCTCGAAGTAACGGGCACACGGAGACGTATCTCGTGTACACGAGCTGGCTAAACGAGCTGATTGGCTGTGCACACCACCACTGGATCGCTCATAGATTAGATCACAGTAACACGTTTCAGAGAGGGACACAAGGACAGTCTTCGGCTGTTTATCAAAGACTTATGTTATGCGCTTACGCTCAAGAAATGTAGCCAAAATGTCGGATGGTGTAAATGTTAGGGCTAATTAGTTCATTAAGGCCAGAAGTCGGCTTGGAAACCAAAAAGGCCTATGGCCCTTGTTCCCCACCACTGCAGTAAGTGAACCTCTTACCCCAGGGCCTGATGAGCCTCTCTAATGAGCCCCAGACGTGAGAAGGAGCTTTGTGGGGTTCCTGTAGCGTGATGCGCGTTATAACCCAAATGAGTGGGTGCGTTACCCTGTGCTCTCTTTGCTGTTGAACCCGTGAGTAAGACGGGACGTCCTGCGCATCTTAAACAGCACGCCTCTGTGCGGGAGACGTGCTTATAGATCAAAGAAATAACAGAGTAAAGAACCGTTTTTAAGAACTGCAGGGAGAGAGTGTGGATCGGACTGTCTGAGGGGGCTCAGGGGGTGGGGGGGTGGAGGCTGTGGGTGACTGGGTTGGTTTTGTTGGCACAGCGTGTTCGTAGGAGTGCTTTGTATAGGAGGTGCTGTAATCTCTGTTCATTTCTTATTTCGTGCGCTTGGCATTAAAACAGCCGCTTGGTTCATGATCTCTGACAGCCCTTTTCAGTTGGTGAGTGCTTTGATGGCATGTACCGCCAGCACTTTTGTTTTTGTTTAACTGGAGGATGGGGTGTGTGTGTGTGTGTGTGTGTGTTTGTGTGTGTGCGCGCATTTGTCTGTGTCTGTTTTTGTGTGTGTGTGTGTGTGTGTGTACGTGAGAACATGTGTTTGTGTTTGTTTGTTTGTGTGTGTGTACGTGTGTTCATGTTTGTGTGTTTGTGTGTGTGTGTTACGTGAGTGTGTGTTCATGTTTCTTTGTGTGCGTGTGTGTACGTGCACGTGTGTACACGTTCATGTTTGTGTGTGTGTGTATGCGAGCATGTGTGTTCATATTTGTTTGTGTGTGTGTCTGTGTATTTGTGTGTACATGTGTATGTGTGTTGATGTTTGTGTGTGTGTTACGTGAGTGTGTGTTCATGTTTGTGTGCATGTGTGTACGTGTACGTGTACGTGTACGTGCGTACACGTTCATATTTGTGTGTGTGTGTGTGTGTGTGTCTATGAGTTTGTGTGTACATGTGTATGTGTGTTGATGTTTGTGTGTGTGTGTATGTGTTACGTGAGTGTGTGTTCATGTTTGTGTGCGTGTGTGTACGTGTACGTGCACGTGTACGTGCGTACACGTTCATGTTTGTGCGTATGTACGTGAGCACGTGTGTTCATGTTTGTCTGTGTGTTTGTGTGTACATGCTTATGTGTGTTGATGTTTGTGTGTGTGTGTGTGTGTGTGTGTGTGTCTGTGTGTCTGTGTGTTTGTGTGTACATGCTTATGTGTGTTGATGTTTGTGTGTGTGTGTACGTGAGCATGTGTGTTCATGTTTGTCCGTGTGTATGTGTGTACATGCTTATGTGTGTTGATGTTTGTGTGTGTGTGTGGGGACCCTATACAGTCTCCCCGTGTTTAATTGACACCTTTGATGTAGCACCTGCACCTCCCTCTGGCGCTGAGCTCGCGTCAGCCATACGCAGGAGGCGTCTGCCTATGACTGCTCACTAGCGCTCGCTACATACCGCCCGGCCCACTCCTCCGCTCTTCATTCAGCTCACCGTGGCAGAGCGGAGCTGAGCTTTGAGCAGAGCGCTCCCGGTCTCCGGCATGTTGCAGTGCATAGAAGGTAAGGGTTAGACCCCCTCCTCCCCGCCGTCCCTCCCTTCAGCCATCCCTCCCTCCCTCACTAATTCCCTGGGTCTCTTGCTGCTGGCATTGGTTTGTGTTGAGGAATGCTTGTTAATCTTTCATTTTCTCCTTGGGGATTTTTTTTTTGCTTTGACGAGCTGGGATTGTTCCCCTCTCCGGTAATTTTATTTGGCAGCAGTTTCGGAAAAAGATTCTCTGAGCAGGTGGATTTCTTGTGCTGCTTGTGTGGTTGTGTGTGTAGGACTCGGTTACATCTACTCTTAAAGTGTGTGAGGGATGTTGTTGTTTTTGCTTGTGTGTGTTCATCCGGTAATGAGCTGATCGATTCTTAACTATAGCTTGTGTTGAATGAAATCTGTTGGCTGAGATGCTGGCTGAGATGCTTTGTGTTGCTCTGGCTTTGTAAGGGGTTGGGGGGGGGGGGGGGTGATCTATGTTGGGGTTTATTGGGGGTGATAATTTTGTTAAGTCAAGCTCCGTTTTAAAGACTCTGTCTTGTTGATGAAATATCTGCGCTGTGATTTCTGCCTGACTGGAATATTTCACTGAGAGCTTTTGCGTTCCTAAGCCTGCCTTCAGTATGCTTTTGATTTTCATTCAAAGGAAAATAGCTGAGAAATAATATACATAACTTGATCACATAACTTGTTCTCTTTTTTGAGCTGGAATGAGAGAGGAAGGAGGAGGTGCGACTGAATGTTTGTTTTTGGGTCAGTATCACAACCACAAGTAGTGTGTGGGCTGCACTCAAAGGCATTCATAATATTGTTTCTATCTTCCTTTACTTTAAGTTGTTAATTCTCTCTCTCTCTCTCTCTCTCTCTCTCTCTCTCTCTCTCTCTCGTTCTAGTCAATGGGAATGCGGGCAGCCAGCTGTCCACTCCTCGGTCGGGGAAGTCCCCCAGCCCCTCCCCCACCAGTCCAGGAAGTCTCCGAAGACGTCGGGTAAGTGCCGTTTCCCACAATCCCCTTTACTCCGACACTTCGTATCTTCCCAAATACTAACCATGAAATGATGATTTGGGATTTTTACTGGAGACCGGTGCTCAGCAGAGCTATATTTGCCTAAAAGTCTCCACCAGCTTGTTCTGCTTGTGGAATATGTATGTGGGCTGATCCTGCAATAAAAATGGTGTGACTGCAGTAGGTCCTCTGAGTGGAAGTGGCATTCTGTGTTTTTAGGATATAGTCCAGTCAGAAAAGCTAACGTAGAATCCCCAACGTTGAGATTCAGCATGTGAAGCAAGACCAAGAGCTGCCCAGATGGCATGCAGTCAGCGAAGTGAACTACCCCCATGTCAAATTACAATAATGACTTCAGGCCACTCATGCTTTTCAAAAAATAAACAGTTTTACTTTGGACCTGGGCTCCCCCCCTCAGATTATAGTCCCCATGCTAAAGTTTTTAATTTGGACTTCATTTCAAATCCTTACAGCTGTCACATTAAGACTGAGTAATCTCCAGGCTGTTCTAAACTGAGGCATCATTGCTCTGCTTTAGTTTTGCCCAAAAGGAAACTCCCTAAATAATAAAGCTGTGCAGTGTGTTAGCTCAGTTTGGCGTACCAGTAATCAGATCTGAGATTCACTTTGAGTCATAATCGGCTTACTCTTTCCCCAGGCAAATCTGTGCTGACTGATCTGGAATTCGTCACACGAGTTGTTAGGAGAAAAAGCTATAGACAAAATGGCGGCATTTGAATTATCAGGGCGTGAATATTTTGTCACCATTGTATCAGTATTGTTTGTATATTAGACATTGGGACAATACACACATTCGATGAGTCTTTATATGTATATCAAGGCTTTGACATTTAGTGTTTGGCAGCCAATTACAGGAGTTTGGTTTCAAAAGTATAGAGGGTGCACTCCAGTCAGTAAATAATGCTTAGAAAATTATGGCCTGGGCTGTAATACTAGGCTTCATTTGTTGATTTTAAAAAAGACCACAAGATAATGAAAGCAGGATATTTGGAATCCATTAAAAATCAGACCCTGCCATTATCTGTGGTTTCCCACTGGGAATCGTTTGATAAGCCCAATGCAGTGTTGCTGGGTGATTTTGTGAAGCTGGCAGATTAATTTGGACCGCTGGTGCTCAACGTTGCCTGAGGTCATGTGATAACTTATACTTCCTGTGTTGCTTGCCCTCGGGAGGTTTAAGGTTTAAGGTTTGGGTGGGTGGGGGGGGGGTGGTTGGGAGCTTACAGTCATTGTTCTCAGCCGCCCGTCCGCTTTGCTGGTTCCATGAAGTAACGCTCAAGAATTCTACTCGGGCTCTGACTAGAAAGTAACCTAGCAACCGCGGAACAGCCTCCAGCAGCAGCTCTGGCCCGCCTCCCTGTTGTGCTGTACTGTGTTGGCTGTGCTTTATCCAAGCTTAGCCTGCTTTAATTACGCGGCCTGGCCAGCTCTGTAGCCTGTATATTCCATACGTTCCCTACCAGCTGCCTCCTCACCAGCTTCCTGATACATATCCTGCACGCCACGGTGTAATCATTCACTGCCACAGATTTGGTTCAGTTCTTGTGCTCCAGTTAGCATAGCATTGTATCATCTGTGTGTTTGTGTGTGTATGTGCGTGTGTGTTTGTGTATATGTGTGTGGGTGTATGTGTGTGTGGCTGTGTGTGTGTGGGTGTATGTGTGTGTGCATGCGTGTATGTATGTATGTATGTGTGACTGACTGACTGACTGTGCATGTGCGTGTGCGTATGGGTGTATGTTTTCGTGTGTGTGCATGCGTGCGTATGGGTGTGTGTATGTGTGTGTGTGTGTGTGATTAGGACAGTGTTGTTGGGTAGTGATGAACCCTCCTCTGGTATTCTCTGTATCTGAGACCCAGGGCAGGGGGAGGGGCTGCCCTGGTGTTGTTGGGTTGCTGCTGGGTTTCAGGTGGGTGGAAAGCTAGGGCTGAGTAGCTCCGCCCCCCAGCTCACCCACTCAGCACTGTGTCACTGACAGGCTTGTCACCCACCCCCCGAGGACTTTGACGATGAGATAATGCCCGCTATGATTTCATTCACTGGTGTTGTGAGGGGGCAGCATAATTAGAAATCAAACTGAAAGGCGTGTGTGTGTGTGTGTGTGTGTGTGTGTGGCCATAAGACACTCCGGCTCCTGCGTGCCACAGACAGAGCATAGAAAGTAGGGCAGGTCTCCTCTCTCAAACCGACACACTCGCTCTATTGCGCTGTGCATTTGTCAGAAAGCATATTTCTGGCTGGCTTACTGTATTGTTCCTGCGTTTGACACGTTGCAGTAACCTGCCGTAAAGACCCTGGCAGAACTCCAGAGAAATCTGTTCTGGAATGTATACTGGCTGTGCTCTTAATGCCACAAGTGCTTCTGTGTAAGCCACATTTCCCCGAACTTACACCCCTGAGCCCCCCCGTTCAAAAATGAAAAATAACTTAGGCCCACATCTCTGAATCAGTGAATTTTCTCAGCAGCCTTTCCCACTGCACCTTGTTCTGCTGTTTGTGGTTATCTTGCTTATTTACACGTGGTGGTGTTTGTTGTAATTGAGTTGGAAATAAATCACAAAAAAAGCTTCCAGATAAATAAATGAATATTGTAATTTCACAGCTCTCGCTATGCATACTCAGTATTGTGTAATTCTTGTGTTGTTTATTATTATCCATTGACTCTGAGGTGTAGCATTAAGGCGCATTTAGTATAGTTTTAAAACAATGGTGATCAAGGTTTGTATTCATAAAGCATCTTGGAGTCGGATCAGTACTCCAACTTTTAGATGCTTTATGCTGTCATACTGACAATGCATAACGCCCGTTGAACAGATTTATATATTTAATTTTAAAAAAGCATTAAAAATGCATTTTGGAGTACTCTAAAGCAGGGGTTTTCAACCTTTACTGATTCAGGGACCCCCCCACCCTGGCTCAAAGGCATCCAGGGGACCCCACCATAAGTTAAAAAGGTTATTAAATAAAGTTTTGAAATATTTTCCCAAATCTATATAGTCATTGAATTTCAAGTCTGGCCAAGGACCCCCTACAGTACCTTCAAGGACCCCTTATTGAAAGCCCAGGGTCTGAAGTATTTAGAGTACTCTCTTTGCGTGAGATTTGAGTTGTGAAAATGTCACTGCCCAAACTTAAGCTCGGTAAATTTGTCTGGCTGTCCGTTCATCCCTAGATAACCACACTTAAATACAAGGCTGTAACCTCATTCAAAGCTTTGTTTTGATTAAATTCAGTTTGCCGGCAGTTTTAATTTTTCCAACCCCCCCGTCCTGCGGCAGAAAAGCCGCCGTTCTCCGCCTGTTTCCGACCTCGTGCAGCATCGGGTTGCCGTGACACCTCAAAGGGTCCGCTGAAGAATGGCTGATTTCAAAGTCTAATTTCCCACCACCGAAAATAGGAATCGTTCCCGTCCGTGAAATGCCAGCGCCTTTGGTGTATAAATGAGGGCCGCTTTCCGTGAACTGCCGGGCTTTGTTCTTGGATAATACCCGCAACAGGAAGTAACAGACTGAAAAGAGCAATGCTGCGCTACTGTGTTTGTACTGCTGAGCTAATAACGCTCAACTTATATTGAAAATAAAATGAAACATTTGCAATAACTTGAATATAGTTCATTCTTCGTGGGCAGGGCTCAGGGGTGCAGTCAGAGAGGGGGAGGGGGGGGGGTAGGTTCCTGTTGGTGGGGGAGGGTGAGGATGTCCTACCCCCGTTGAACCTGCAGCTGCATTTAACATCCCTGTTTCTATTATTCATGTCAAGCTGGAGCCAAACACTATCTCCAGTGGTGATTTCACAGATGGATGCATTCGCTGCGCTCGCTGTGGGAAGCATTTCTATGTGCCGCATGTCGAGACCGTGCCCCAGTTTCTTAGCCGGGCAAGCGTGTAAGCGCAGGACACAGTTATGATTATGACCTCAGAATCCGTAATTCCTGTCTGATTCTTTGTTGGGTCATGTGACCTGTCCTTATATGATCTGGGTTATATGCGGTTAATATCTAAGCAACTAGCATGATTACAAAATCGAGCAAAGGGCGAATGGAAATGCACTTACGTTTTTTCGCTTGACTGGAATCAAGTCAGTTCAGCCTTGGAATTGATTCTTTTGAATGTTTACTTTCAAAATGTATGTCATTCTCAAAGGATCCATTCTGAAGAGCTTAACGTCTTACGGAGTTGTCCTGTTGTTTCTCTGAGGGGGGGTCTCAGAGATTGGCATGTGAAACCTTTCTCCATCCTAGCCCCTCCTTTTCCAGGGCAAGTGTGTAAATGGGTCACCAAAGAGCAGGCCAAGATTTCTCTCTCCTTCATCTCGTACAGTAGTTTACAGTAGGATCAAGACCATATCAGGAGCTTAGATACCATTCCACCCACTTCAGACAGAAAGGGACCATATGGACAGTGAGAGAGTGAAGTTTCCTTATGAGTGGGATTGGAATAAGATTTCTAAGATGAAAATGTTTTTATAGACATTATTCCTGTGCATTATTACTGGTGTGTGCTTTTCACACAGATTGTGCCTGAAATGCTTCTCTTATGTGTGTCCATTTCCACTAATATGTCCCAGCCTGCCTGGGGCAGGTAAGTTCCTGTCAGCTGTTCTAAATGGAAGTACAGGGTGGTGTCTGGTAAGACAGTGGGGCCTGACTGTCATTTTTAGCCTCTAATTTACAGAAGATGGTAATGCAGTGTTGAATTTATAATTGCTCATATTCTGTATTTAATTTTATTTATTCTTTGTGATTTAAAAAAACATGTTTTACATCAATGTGCATTGTATTGAAGTCCTGTCACACTCAATTTGCATTGGTCAGATGTAACAAAATGTTTAGATCTATCCAGAATGCTCACCAACAGAAAAGCACACCGCAGTTTTCAGCAAAACAGGAAGTAGTGTCCTTATTTGGGAAAGTCGGTTGGGCACATGATGCATTTGCAGGCATGGCCCCAAACCTGCCTGCTCTGTGCCATGCAGGTATTATTAATGCCTCATGCTTAAACTGTTACCATAGAAACAGAGGTTTTATTACCTTCGGTGTGATCCCTTAGTGGTGACTGAGGTTGAGAACAGTGAACCAATTGCGACAGACACATAGAGGAGGTGCCAGTCACCCTAATTTACCACGGTTGGCGGTATTTTTATTTTTATTTATTTATTTATTTATTTAATGGAGAGTGTTTATGCATTCATTTTTTTTTCTCTTTTACATAACTGGAGCATAAAGAAACCCGGTTATATAAGCGCTAAAAGGCACCTCAGACACATATGTTTTTCCTTTTTGAGCAGCTTCCCGCTGTTCTCTGAGCCTCTCCACACCTGTCTGTCTCACGGGTCATGACTCCATCACACGGTAGAACCCACGGAACGCTCGAGCTGCCGACAGCCAATGAGAAAAGGCCCTGTGCAGAAATGCGTATCCAATCAGTAGACTCAAACCAAAGCGAATGCAGATTCCAGCTCGCTCCCGTCACCTCCGACCGTCTACGCCGTTATGGCAGTCGGATGCGAGAGCGCTTGTGTAACACCCTTTTGCACTTCCTCTTACAGTGTGTGTCTGTTTCTAAGTGGGTTAAAAATATGCCACTTAAAAGCAATGGAGCTTTTTGAAATGCTAAGTGGCTGCCTTCAATGGACGTGATGGATGAACAATGTCTTCTCTAGAATATAAATAATGTTGCTTTGATAATTACCCTATTCCTCTGTATTGAAAAGACTGAGTAGTGACCCAGTTAACCTCTCCTGTAACACTTTGCCCCCCCCCCTTTTACCCCCCAGGGGTCCCAGCACAGTGGGTCCTCACTGTCCCTGGCTTCCACCAAAGTCTGCAGCTCCATGGACGAAGGGGACGGAGCAGGAAGTGAAGGTACGGTGCTGAATTGTTTGAAATATTCCCATAATGCTTAGTGAGGATTTCAGTTTCTGAATTTTCAGCTCAACTGACTGGATTGGAATAGAATTGACCTCAATCCCCGATGGAGATGAGGTCTGAGCTGTGTTGATCAACTCTGTAGGACTTGGTCGAAGAGGCTATTATCTGCGATTCAGCAATTTGGAATTTGAAACTGGGATTCTTCCATGCAAAGATTTTAAAACGGAGTTTAAAAAGTGATTGACATGTAATGTGGGGATTCTATCACCTGGTCAAGTTTGGTTGAGGGGCCGAAGCACAGTCATATGTGAATTATCATTCCGAAAAGGACTGGTGGACGTTTTACCAGTAACCGTCCCGCCCGCTCCCCTCACTGCAGCGGAGCTGATGGACGAGTACCCCCAGGTGCCCGTCTCCATCGCGGAACGCTACAAAGTGGGCCGGACGATCGGGGACGGAAACTTTGCGGTGGTGCGCGAGTGCGTGGAGAGGTCCACCGGCAGGGAGTACGCCCTGAAGATCATCAACAAAGGAAAATGCAGAGGAAAGGTAGGCCCTTGCAGCACAGGGGGAGCGTGCAGCCCTTCTCCAATTGGTTGAGAATGCCTCGGGAGGTGGCGCCGGCTAATGGTTGTGATTGTGGTGAGGCTTCCTGAGACCATAAATGGGAGGGGCTGCTGTTTCCTATCAGTGACTCGTTGTTTTGAACCAATCATTGTGCTTTGCTCTGGAGACCCAAGCCGTTTGATTGGTTTTCGTTGTAGCCCCACCCATTATGGGGCTCATGACCTGACTCCCGCATCATTGCATATCGATGTGAGAAATTGGGGAGAGTGGGGGGGGGGGGGGGGGGGTAAATAAGGTTACCTGTGCAATATGGCAAAGCTGTTTTCTCTTCCCCAGGAACACATGATCCAGAACGAGGTGTCCATCCTCAGACGGGTGAAGCACCCCAACATCGTGCTGCTGATCGAGGAGATGGACACCTACAGCGAGCTCTACCTGGTCATGGAGCTGGTCAAGGTACGGCACACCGCGGCAGCTGGGTTCTGCGAGGGCCATCGCGGTCACGCTCTGACAGGATCCGTTTCCCTCCGCTAGCTTTCATCCGGCTTGTGTGCTCACCTTCCAGCCTCACCTGACCCCATGTGCACGGTGCTCAGTCACTGATCATTCTGTTTTTTTACTGCGCTTTCTGTTTTTACTCATGTCCATTTTATTATTTCTGCTAAACTTGTTTGACTACGCACATTAATTTAATTTGGCTGACGCACTATCGAGAAAATATTCCACTGTGTAAACCAATGCAGTAATAATTATCTCCATGCCCTTGAGCCATAATAAAGGGGCATTCATTAAAAAAAGCCGATAGCGAAAGAGCTATAACATCAATTTTGCCCCGGTAGTTAAGAACTGGCTAGTTCAGCAAATGCTCTGAGAGTGTTAGATGAAAGGCGAGGCCGTGTTCGGGGAGTTATGATTTGAAGTTTTGAAAAGGTGTGTGTTCGTTCTGCATCAGTAGATGTGCAGGAACAAGGATGTGCTGACAGCTGCACGTAGCTTGGTCCATGACTAATCATTGCTCATTTGTTCATACTGAACGTGCTGTACCTTCAGTAGGTTTTGTTTTTATTATACGGAAATAGTTGGAGTGGAGAAAAATGGATTTCTGTTCTTAAAAGGTTCACCTTTTCACATCTCCCCCCTCCCACCTTCCTTTTTAATGACCGTTCCTCAGACAAGAGGAGTCCCCTGTTGAGAAGAGCCTCCATTTTGAGCCTCTTCTCCAATTTGTTCTGTGTGGAGGGATTTTAATAAGCGTCACAAGCCGCCGACGTGCAACCTTTCTCAGCCCTTTGACAGCACCTTGAATCATCAACATCTTTTAAAATACATGTCTGAGAATGCGGTCTTTTGGAATAAAATGGTGAAAATATTTAACAGTGCTCACTTCTGGAAGGTCTCTCTAAAAGCCCTGTTTATGAATGAATCTTAGTGTTGCCATATTCAAAGCAGTCTGGATTATGCCACCTCCTGCCCTGTGTCATCATACAGTAAACATTAAAGTGCAGTGAAATTGAACGGCTCCATTTTTGTATTGAGAAAAGTTATGGGCTGCATAGTAAGCATTTACAGGAGAAAGCAAATTAACAGACATCCAACGATGGGCATAATCAAACCTAATTAATTGCGATAGAACAGAACATATGATAGCTACTAGCCAGGGTTGGAAATAAGCACATAGTACTGTATATTTTAGTACTGTGTAACGTGTTGGTTTTGTTGTTTGGCACTTTTGGTTGGATTGTATCAGTTCCCTGCAATGGTGTTTGACGGCCCTTTCTCTGTTTGTTTGTCCAAAGGGGGGTGACCTCTTTGATGCCATCACCTCTACCAACAAGTACACCGAGCGCGATGCCAATGGCATGCTGTACAACCTAGCCAGCGCTATCAAATACCTGCACAGCCTTAACATAGTCCACCGTGACATCAAACCAGAGAACCTGCTGGTGAGTGCCGTGTGTGTGTGTCTGTTTGCTGGTTTGTCTGGGGTGTGTGTGTGTGTGTCTGTTTGTTTGTTTGATTGTGTGTGTGTGTTTCTGTTTGTGTGTGTGTTTTTATGTGCTTTTGTGTGTGCGTGCATGTGTGTGTGTGCACACCTGTGTGTGTGCGTGCAAGCGTGTGTGCATGTGTTCAAATTTATGCCTATACGGTTTGTATGTATGCCCATATGCAATTTTTTGAACATCATTTGTGTGTCTGTGTGTCTTCATGTGTGTAACTCTGTATGTTTGTGTGTGTTTATGTGTATGTACGAACATTTCTGTGTTTTTGTGTGTGTGTGTGTGTGTGCGTACGTGTGCGAGTTGAATGTTTCTCAGAATACGGGCACTTATAAATGAGGAGTGAGTCAGATTACCATCCTGAATGGAGGCAGGCTTTTTTTTGCCGAGGGTTACTCCACTACAAAGCGAGTGACTCAGTCACTTCACTGCCCTGGCGATGCAGGCTCTGAAATAGTGTGCTTCCTGCCCTGGCCCCGGTAAGATCTCACTGAGGAGAGCGCTGGAATGGAGGGCTGACTCATTACTCTTTTCTGAGCGCTGATTTAGCTCGGAGACCCGGGCGGCCCCGGCTCGTATCGCTCCCAGCCGGAAGCTTCTCTCGCCGCCGGGCGAATCGCGCGCCTCGCCGCTCTCGCCCGCTCGCGAGAGGTCGGCGCGGAAGTGCCACCCACCGCGTCCGCTTATGAAACACCCAGATGTGCGAGCGAGCGTCGCTCTGCGGCCCGACTTCTAAATTCGGTTTGAGATGTGATCTCACCCGTGCCGAGGGGAGAGGGGAGTGAGTCATAGGTTCAGAAAGTGCCGGATGAACAGCGATCATCTGTGTTTCAGAACATAAAACTGAATGCCCCTTGGCGGTTTTTAAATCCAACAGACACCCCCTTCTATCCCCACCCCCCCCCCCCCCAAATAAACACACTTTTTCCCCAAAACATTTCTCCAGAACACAGTTGAAGAGTCACATCTGACCTTTGGAGATCAGACTCAAACTTGTACAACCAAAGTACAAAAGTGTCCCCAACTATTATACAAACATTATGTATAATTGAACTGATATATACATACATACGGAGTGTGGCACAGTGGGTAAGGAACTGGGCTTGTAACCGAAAGGTCGCAGGTTCGATTCCCGGGTAGGGCACTGCCGTTGTACCCTTGAGGTACTTAACCGAAAGGTACTTAACCGAAATTGCTTCAGTGTATATCCAGCTGTAATGTAACATAGCCTACATAAGAATCAGCACATCAATTATACGCATTCAATTACACCCACCTACTGCCAGCCACTACTCAGAGCAAATGACCTGCTACAGTTAACCGGACTATACCATTTCCATACAATATTCAATTATCTCAGAAGAAATGACAGTATATATTTTTACACATAGAAATCATTATACATATATTAATCCGGTGCTACTTTATATCCAATTATTACTATACTAATCGAATCTAATTGGGTACGAGAAAATATTACCGAATACACTATGGTCTCCCCCCGTCTAAAATAGCCCAGTCGTCCTGTCCAGCACTTCCAATAAAATTGCACAGAATGGGGACGTTCGGATGACGTCATTCCAGTTTGAATTTGGAACAAACGGAACAAACGACGGTTGGTAGCAGCTCCTAACCTTTTGTTTATTTAACGCGGTATACTAATAAATCAATAAATAAATTTAATGGTTGAAAACAGATGTGTATGTTTAAGTTAGTACATTATGGTGGTGAGCAGATGCTCACTAGCGAATTTGTTTGAGTTGACAAACCGGCCAACATAAATGGTGCTTACTACATGTATGAAAGCGGCGTACTCGCGCCAAACAGTCGCTACAGTAAGCAGATATAATACACAGATAAAACCCGATCGTTTAAAAAAAATAGAATCCCAGCAGGAACGGAGGGTTCGCTCCCTTACATCGTCTCTTTTAATCATTTGGAGGAAATAGCGATTTCCTAGCGCCACAGCTACGGTAAGCCTCTGTTGCAGGCCCTGTACATTTCGTCCTTTTCTCGTTGTGTCTTCCTTTGAAATACTGCCTGACTGAACTACCGCTGTTGGCACCCCGTAGCCTGTCCCATTGCCCTTTGGGCAAAAATCAAGTCTGCACTTTGATTAGTGCATCGCGTGGTAGCTTTCATACTGTCGATATAGTCTCACGGGGGATAATTGCTTGTGGCTGGGAGCATGTTTTCAGAAATCATTAATTCTAGTCTTTCCAGTTGCAATAAGTGAAGAGGCCTTTTAAGGCTCAGTGGAACATTATGTTATGTAACCCAGCCCTCCAGTGTACAGAATCCAGCAGTTTTCACACACTGATAAAACTAGTCTCTGCACTGGTATACAAATGTATGCACTGATTGGCCAATACCATCCCTAAACATTATATAGAATCTTTAATGTGAGTACCCCAAGGCTTACTTTGACTGAAGACCCAGCAATTGCGCCTTCTTTGTCCCTCTATTATTGTTATCCCTGTTAGCGATGCAGTTAATGTCATAAAATGTTGGCCTTGTAAGATGCTGTGGAAAAGTTAATGTGCCAAATTAATTACGAACTCTATATGATTCGTGAATTTTTCATTTATGAACAGGAGATAATGAACGATGTTCTCCATTCGGGTATTTTGCTTTGGGTTCCAGGTTTATGAACACCAAGACGGTAGCAAGTCCCTGAAGCTGGGAGATTTTGGCCTGGCCACGCTCGTAGACGGCCCCCTTTACACCGTGTGTGGGACCCCTACATATGTAGCACCAGAGATCATCGCCGAGACTGGGTGAGTGCACAGGACTCCGGGTGTCATGTGATGCAGTGAAGTGCTGGTTTCTATTATGAAGAGAAAACACTTGAGATTTGCATGCTATTAATGAAGGAAAAAAATATCAATGTATGAATGAATAATTTGTACATTCAGAGGACCATTGGGTAGTGGATTGGGAAGAAGGACAGAGGACTTATTAATCTGAAATTGATATATATTGAAAATGCTTTTTGGAGGGGGGGGTGTAATGGAAACGGAAAAGGTGGAATAGAAGCTGATGGAGGGGGTCAGCTGAAGTCTGGTCACAGATTCACAGAGGCCCCATTCTCCCTTCCTGTCTCTACGCATCAACTTCCTGTTTAGACACCCTTCTGACTCTCCCCTCACAGGTACGGCCTGAAGGTGGACATCTGGGCTGCAGGTGTCATCACCTACATCCTGCTGTGCGGGTTCCCGCCTTTCCGTGGGTACGTGGCAGTTACCTTTACTGAGTTTGTCAGTTTCCCTCTACCCCATTCACCAAGACCGTGTAGATACAATAGTGGAGAGACTTGTGGGTGTGAATATTTTGATAAATACGCTGGATTAATTTCCTTTATTTGTTTATTAATATATATTTGTGTAGGGCTGAACGTGCAGTGAAATATTGACACCTTGTCAGAAACAAGTCCCCTGTGTGTTCTATATAGAGTGTATGTCTGGCTCATTTCCTGCACTTGTCTCTATATGGGCTTCGATGTCAGTTTGTTGACCACCCCCAGACATTACCTCTCTCTCTATTTTTTCATTATGTTGCGGTTAAAGTTAGCTTGATGTGTAACTCATTTTGCTAAAGGAATTACTGAATTGTTGACTTGCCTACTCCTGATGTTTGATTTTTATTTGTTTTCTGGATAGTATTGTTTATATGCTCCAAGAAACATCAGTGTTCTTGTCTTCAACATTAATTATTTATTCTTTTCATTCTGTCTGAAGTTACTCAGTCCTTGCCTCAGTTGTTCTTGAGCCCTTAGCTAGGACACCCACAGAAGAAATGGGTAGAATAATAATGATAATCTTGTCCCCCACTTGGGTGTATGCAGCACTGCAGTACTGCTGGCAGGTGTCCAATGACACAACCCCGGATCGCTGTCTCTTGGTCTGTTTGCTGCTTGAGTTAAGTGTCAGTCAAGAGCCACTTGACTAGCGTGTCATTAAAACTGACGTGCTATTTACAGATCTAATGCTGCAATTATAGAAAAGTGTCAAAAATTATGAATGTTTTTTTTTCTTCTTTTTTTTCCCGCAGAAGCAGTGAAGATCAAGAAGCTCTCTTTGACCAGATTTTGATGGGACAGCTTGATTTTCCTTTGCCATACTGGGACAATATTTCAGACTCTGCTAAGGTGTGTGTGTGTGTCTGTGCATGTGTGTGTGTGTGCACGTGCGTGCGTGCCTGTGTGCGCGCACTTGTGTGTGTGTGAGTGTGCCTGTCTGCGCGTGTGTGTGTGTGTGTGTGTGTGTGCATGTGTCTGTCTGCGCATGTGTGTTTGTTTGTGTGACTGAATTAGTGTTTCTCAGAATATGGGCACTCAGAAATGGGGAATGAGTCACTGTAGCATCCTGATTGGAGGCTCGGCTTGTTTGGAGAGATTATTCCATTCTGAGTATATGTGCGTTTCCTGTGTTCTGAGAATGTGTGCGTGCATGGGTGTGTGTGTGTGTGTGTTTGTTCTGTGTTCTGAGAATATGTGTGCGTGCATGGGTGTGTGTGTGTTTGTTCTGTGTTCTGAGAGTATGTGTGTGTGCATGTTTGTGCGTGCGTGCGTGCGTGTGTGTGTACTCTATCCTGATAATGAGTGTATTTCTCCCTGCACCTCTACAGGAGCTCATCACATCCATGCTGCAGGTGGATGTGGATCAGAGATACTCTGCGCTGCAAGTGCTGGACCATCCCTGGGTCAATGTGAGTGCCCTCTGCTCTCTGCTGGAGCACACCTGCTAAAGACGCTTCTAGAGATTCTAGAATAAACGTCAGATGATACAGTGTAATACTGGTACAGTTTATTATTCTGTCAATAGTCTGTAAAAAAAAAAAAAAAGAAACATCTCCTCCTCCTGGCTGCTCAACCTAATAAGCGTACCCCTCCCCTGAGCTGTCAGAAAGGAGAGTTACGTAGTAGCCTGTCCGATGAACGTAGAGCGTGTGGACGGTGTGTAGAAAGCAGGGCGTGTCGGTCCGGGTGTGTCCAGCCGTGATTCGAACCCGGGCCCCCTCCTCCCCTCTCTCTCCCAGGATGACGGCCTGCCGGAGAACGAGCACCAGCTCTCCGTGGCCGGGAAAATTAAGAAGCACTTCAACACCGGCCCCAAACCCAACAGCACCACGGCTGGGGTGTCTGTCATTACCGTAAGTACTGCCACACGTGCACATACTTACACATGCACACTTATAATGACATGACATATGACATATGACATGACATAACATGATATAGCATAGCATAACATATGACATGACATAACATGATATAGCATAGCATAACATATGACATGATATAGCATCACATACTGTAGCATAATGAGAACCGGGCATTCAGTCCAACTATGCTCGCCACTGAAGGGTACCTAGTGCTCATAATTGCCCTTTTATCGTTTACACACTGGATAGTATCTGGCGCCGTATCAGGCCTGCTCTTTAAAACCCCCAGAGTTACTGCCTCTGCTACATGAGCTGGCAAGCTATTCCTCACAGGGACTACTCTCCATGTGAAGAAAACTGCATGCACACACACACACATAGTCATATACACTATATGCATACACACACAGTAAGATTTCTGCATGTTACTGACAATTTGTAAAGAACCACTGATATTCGTCAATATTCAGGACTAGATCCTTTCATATTGTACTTCATAGTAGTCACTAACTTCACATTAAAAATTGGTGTAGATCTGCTCATGCGTGTGCATACACACATATACACACGCACTCACTCACTGACGTACATGCGTGCTGTCTGTTTCTTCAGACAGCTAATCTTCGATCAGACTTGTAATTACTGATCAGCAGTAGGTTTGTGTACTTAGTATGGACTGCTTTAATGTGTATTTGAGGATGTTTTAATCAGTTAGAAATGCTTCTGTGATTTGAATCAGTGCGGAACTGCTTGGGGATGTGAGTGTAATATCAATGCTATTTCAGATCAGCCTTCCCTTTGTTCTCCAAAATCTGTCATTGTCTCTCTCTTAGAGGAAGTGATTTTTGTTTGTGGGGTTTTTTTGGGTTGTGTTGAAGGGCCCGTGATGTGTAAGAAAGGCCCGAACAGGTGGATAGTCTTCGCAGAGTAGCTCCCTCCCCAGATAGCAAGCGATTCTGGGCTGGATCTGTGCCGATTCTGGCCCGAAGTCAGCACTGCCAGATTGGAATCGGCACAGATCCGCTTGCTATCTGGGCTCCGGATAGAGCCATGCTCAGAGCTGGTGAATGAGTGGTTTGGAGTCCATTAAGCCCCGCCCCCTGCTCCCTGCTCCCTGCCCCCCGCCCCCCCAGCCCTCAACCCCCCCCCCCCCCCCCCCCATCCTGCAGCCGGCCCGCCCCACCCCATCTTCGTCTCATTGGCTCTCATGTCGACTCTCCCACTCCTCGCAGGCTTCATCGTCAGCACCACCATCCTCTTCCTCCCGCGAGACCCGCCCGTGCGCGCCTCTTAGCTTCGGCCTCTCTCCTCCTCTTCCTCTCTCTGTTCGATGGACTGTCAGCACTGTTGTCAGGGGCTTGGCCGGCAGACAGACTGGGTAGTGGTCAAGTTACCATTTAAACAGAAAAATAAAAACCAGACCACAAATATTTTACTGGAGATTCTAATTAACACAGCAAAAAAAGATGTAATTCAGCGTTCATTCCTTTTTCTCCCAATTAACAGATTAGTTGATGATTTCTTCAGGCCTTTTCTGTTATTGGAGGGATCACTGGGTAATGAAATGTATTTGCCTTCATGCATGCATTTGAGCTGGTCAGCTTGGCAGACTAGGCCAAGGTTGGGGAAACTCCAGGTTTATTCAAAGCCGTGGCTCGAGAGTGCAGCTAAAGCTGGTGCTTTCACGTAGGGAGACGCCTTCCCAGTGTGTGACTGAGAATCGTCCTCCATCGGACGCTTCTGCCATTTATTTCTTTGTCTGAATCCAGGGACGATGCACAACCTTCACATATTTATTGTTAAAAGTGTGGTGTCTTCTGTGTCCTTGGAGTTTGTTACGGAGTAGCCAGAATGCTGTATTCCGCCCATGGAACCATATTAATGTCTGTTTATGCCTGTGCGTGCCACCGCAAAAAACATCTAAAATAAATATCCAGTTAAAATACTTTTCACAGGATGCTTAAGCCGTTCCTACAGAGTTCGAGCTAAAACTACATTTCTGGGTCTTGGCATTGTGGTGTTGATTACAAAGTTATTTGAAAATCTTCCGTTTTGCTTTTTTTTTTGTTTGCACTTGTTTGTGTTTCTCCCCCCTTGCTTGTTCTTCCCATCTTTGAGCAGTGAGAGGGAATTCGACGGCTGGCCCTGCCCCGCCACGCTCTCGGGTGCAGAGCACCTAGCCAGCTGTTTCTGTGTGGGACCGTCCTGCATTGCGGCTGAATCCTTTTTGAGCTTTAAAACAAAAAGACAGAAGGAGAAAAGCCGAAATCTGTCGATTAATGAGGTGATCCAACTGAGTTGCGCTCGTTTCTCTCTGCTCAGCTGGACCACGCGTTTTCCATCCAGAGATCAGGGTCTTTGGACTTCTTCCAGCACCCAGGGATGTATTGGATAAGGTACGCCAACACGCAGTGTTTCCATGGCAACGTGCTGGCAGTCTCCATCCCCCTCCCTCTACCCCCTCTCTAGTTTCTTCCCCAGTGGGCTGAAACATTGCTTCTGAGCTGTTGCCCCCCAACCCCCCAACCCCCCCCCCCCCCAAAATTCATGCGTTGCTTCCTGATGCTTCAGTACTTTTGAACACGCCCTCTCATGACATCACTCACAGTGACATCACCAGCTTCCTCCATATCATCTGGCTTAGTGTCCATCTCCTCTTTGATTGGTTGTGCAGTCGATTCCTCTCCTTTTGCGTACAAAAGGAAATGGTGTGTGTGTGTGTGTGTGCGCGTGCGTGTGTGTGGTGTGTGTGTCTGCGCGTGTGTGTGTGTGCTTTACTGTTTTGAGGCCATTTTGAGGTAATACGTGGTGTATCTGAATTCCTGTGATTCTTGTGACGCTGTTGTGTTTGTTGTGAACGACGTGGGTTGTTTCCGATGGCCTGTGTCACTGGCTCTGTCACGGTCCTGTGTCGACGCCGGCCCCCCTCTCTCTGTTTGGGGAGGGGTGTGGTCCTCTGAGGGGGGGTGGGCCCCACACGTCCCTACACACCTGCCCCGCCTGGCTCTCTGCATGTTCCAAAACTTGGCCTGCGCCCAACCTCAACGTTCCACACCCTGAGTTCCACCTGACTGCGTCACTTACCCAACCCCGCCCACCCCTCCGATTGCAGTGTGCTTGGCCAGAGTTTAAAGCCTTGGGTTTAAATCATTAGACCAGACAACCAGAACAGCTCCTCTTAATCTGAGAGCTGTGGGTATCACAGCTGCTATAGTCCTCATATAGCTCCCTGGTGTTGTACACTGTAATAGGCCCCACAATTACACTAGAATATTTGTGGAAAGAACTACCTCCAAACAGCCTCTCCTCTATCCCATGATCCTTTGCGCTCCCTGGAAGCTCTGACGGGTGTTTCTCTCTCCCGTCCCGCCCAGACCACCGCTCTTGATAAGGAGAGGCAGGTTTTCAGACGAAGACGCCACCAGGATGTGAGGCCCGCGCCCCGCCCGCCGCAGAGCAGCTTCCTGTCCGCCACAGCCGCCGCCGCCGCCACCAGCCCCTCCCCCGCTGACTTTACCTCCGAGTCCGAGGACTACTCCCCCAGCTCCGCCGAGACGGTCCGCTCGCCCAACTCGCCTTTCTAAACCCCCCCCCCCCCCCACAAAACGGCGAGCGCCACGGCCGCCTGCCCACCCCCACCCAGCTGAGAGAAGGCCAGGGCGGCGAGGTAGGCCAGCAGGGGCAGGAGGCAGGAGTGGGGAGGATGAGAACCATCAGCGTATTTCAGGCACGGTGGTGCAGGCAGCCTAGTCCCCACTAACCAGACACGTCCCCACAAACCATGACTGTGTCAGGATGCTACTGTTATTTACACACATACTGTATTTATTATTTATTTATTCATTGCTTTTTATTTATTTATTTATTTATTTATTTATTTATTCATTCATTCATTCATTCATTTATTTATTTATTGCTTTATTGCTTTATTTATTTGTCATTTTGTTTTCAATGTTAAACTGTGGGTTGTGGTTAGAGGGGTGTTAGATTTCTTATTTAATTTTTGTCACCCAACCCCCCCCCCCCCCACCCCCTACCCTTACCAGTCTATATATGGTGATTAAATGCACGTGTTTGCAGATCTACGCCCCCTAGCTGTCTAAACCATTTCAGCGGTATCTACGCCCCTAATGATCCAGTTATGTTGATGATTTTTCCACACACTATGACGCACTTGCAAAGCCTTAGTTTTTTAATTGACAGTTCCAAATGTAAGGACAGGCATCGGGGGACTCTAGGCCCTTATTTTTGGGGAGGCCCAGATGCAGCTCGGCAGCTCCCATTTGACAGGGCATCATGCGGACGGAAAAAAATGTATTCCTGGTTGGGGTGAAGTTGGGTGGATCGGCAACATTTAGATCAGCAACTTTCTCCAGCTGTGGCTTCACAGGTGACCTCAGAAGGGCCTTTGTACGTATTGTAAAAAGATAATGTCATTTCATCAGTTCATCTTTGATTTATCTGACTACATGGAGCGCCTCTCTTTAGGGGTGAGCTAAATACTTCCATACAAATCCATCACTTCAGACTTTTATTTCCTGCATGCTTTGTTAAAACACAAATTGCGATGGAGCAGTGGCCAGAGCTCAGCTTACCGGTCGTTCGTAGCCACCTGGTTATTAGCGACATCATGGCTCTGTAACACTCTTTGGTGCTTTAGACCTCATGGGGACAGAGAGCCTGTGGCCCCGTTCAGACACGCTGTTCCCTGCCGCTCGTCCGTCCAGTAAACCACTGCACCCGTATCACACAATCTGAACCTGTACTGGTCCATTAAAATGGAGAGCATCCTCTGCTCTTTCAGCACTCTCTTCATGTATGTATTTTTGATTGTATGACGGCCACAAGGTAACATATGAGGAGCCAGATGGTAAAAAATATACTTGTAAACTTGTCTGGTAATGATTTTAAAAAATGATTTAAAAAATGTTGTAATAAGGGCAATTAAATGAATGTAACAACATTACCCTGTAGTGAGTGAGCAAACATTAGACACGCCTCCACCTCCCACAAGTCCTTGCTCTTTTTTTTTTTTCTTTTTTTAAAATCCCTCAAAACCAGTAGATATGAGCGGATTATGATTTGGCTTGGTTTCAGGAGCACGGTTCTTGTAAAGTAAAGTGGAGCTGTGTGTCATTGAGCTGCAGGGTCTATTGCGTACTGTACCAGCGGTGGGACTGGGAGAAGGACAGGAGGTGCTTGAGTGTTATGCAACCTGGGGTGCACATGTAGCATTTTTTTATTTGTAAAGATAACCAAAATCTTGTTTTTTTTTTGAGGATTTGTTTCTCTCTCTCTCTCTCTCTCTCTCTCTCTCTCTCTCTCTCTCTCTCTTTTTTTCTTTTATGTATTTTCTACATATTATGTTGCTGAGAAACGATGAAATGTGAACTGTGGTGCTTTTAATAAAGCCGGGAGGCGACGGAGGAGAAAAAAGAGCGACGGACTTAAAAACTCGTGTTTGTCAGAACGTTTCGTTTCGCAGGGTGCACGCGCACGGAACGTGCTGCAATAAACAAGGTTCCGATTTCAACAGCTAAAGACAAGAGCGCCCTCGTGTGGCCGAGCGCTGTACACACGCATGTGTCAAGAGGAGTCCAGGCAAGGGCAAGCGCATCCGTAACTATTAACTGATTTTGCAGGGGTTGCTCACATTTGTGGATGCGGGAATTGTTTATTGTTTGGGTGTCGTTCGGCTGTTTGATTACTTTTCATTTCCTTTAAAGCACTGGAAGAAAGATTACTCTTCATATAAGCTGTAGATGGACTCAGTCTGGTTACTTCCCACACAGATATGTTCTTGGTAAAAGAAAAAAAAGTAATCGGAAAAGTATAAAAATGATTTTTATATTGCTATACATATATATTCTTTTAATAGCAAATGAAAATTACATTTTCATGTACTTTGAAACAATACAGGTATGGCAGAGTGTTTAGTTGTGTGAGAATGACTGACAGATCTGAGTGCATGTGTTTCAGAGCGAGAAAAAGTAGTTTGCCAGGAAAATCCTCAACTGACAGGTAGCAAGAACCACCAGAACTGGGTACTATTTTCTGATAAAAAAAATAAAACATAAAGCCTCTTGATTTAGCTGTTGAAATTGATCCAGAGATCCATAGATGTAGCCACCTGAATAATACTTAGTGGTTCATCACCACATTTGACCCTGCAAACTGCCCCAAAAGTATTCATTCCTTTAATTTGGCTTATATATATATATAGTAGCAGTTTTTAATGATAAAATAAAATGATATGCATATATAATAATAATTGTATATTCATGATCTGCAATAGGAAGACTGGCTTTTGTGTATGCAGCAGTATTTACAGTATGTCTGTAGAAATGTTTGCTGGCTGTGTCGTAGTGCTGCTATCTGCTGGTGAGAGAGTAAATACCCGTGTTGAAGCACACTGATAGCAGTTCAGAGAACATGGCAGCCAAAAACCTGAAAGCTTTTCACCTGAACAAAACTGCACAATTCATACTCATCTAACTCTGAGCATACACATTTATAGCATACACAAGCAAAAAAATGTATTATTGAAAAATTTAAATATACACTAAAAAATATATATTTAATTATTGGAGTTTTACACATGTAACATGCTGTGTGGATTTTCAACTCTAGTACTTAAACGGAATAGGGCAGTGCTTAAAAAGTGAACTTGCTGTTTCTTTGTGTTTTACAGCTTGCAGTCTGTAACTCAGTGATTTATTATTTATGCCCTGATGATTGGAAAAAATAGAAATTAATTTTATTAGAGCTTTTGTTTATAAACAACTTGTTAACTACAGAAACTGCCAGAGATGTAATTTTGATAAACAAAAAATGACAGTTAAGTAGAATTTGGATCACGTGTCCATTTTAATGACTCCAGCACAATTTAACCCTCTGAGAGCTGGCTCTTCATTCACCTGCAAGATCCAACTGATCATTGTCAAGGTTTAGTAGTGATCTTTGGGCTACGCACAGTAATGTGTGGGACTGAAGGAATGGAGTTTAAAAATTAAAAAATGAAATAATTCATTCCTCGACAACGAAAATGACAGAAGTCTCCTGACGAACTCAGCCAGCGTGCCAATCCCAGCCTTCTTTGAGCCCCTGTTGTGTGAGACCTTTACGCAGATGGAGGTGCTCAATTGCTAATTATGCTAACTGTACTGCGCTGTGTGTCTTCACTCAATGACTGAGCTTTCCACTACAACATGCTGCCATTAAACTGCCTTCTTTCTTTCAACCTGCATGTTTGCTGTTTAAATGAAAAGGAGCTATTCTGTTATCTGCCCTGTGTGTTTGTCCTTGTACCCATAATTTTCATTTTTCTTGTTTCTGTGTTATTTTTCTTCGCTGTCCGAAATGCAATCCGCTGTCTTATTGAAAGAGGGTGCAAACTAAAAAAATAATAATTCAGTGTTAATCAGGTAAAAGGATTAGAGATTCGTTGATCAGAAATATTTCTGGGTATTTTACTGTAATATTCTTTTCTGCATATTCTAAGTGATGTATTTTGCACAAACTAGTGGAAGAGCTGAAAGAGTGTAGTTGCAGAAACTGCACTTTTTAAACGGCTGAATTGCTAACAGACTTCTGAAGGCCTATATGTCAATGAACCAAAATAAACAAGGGAAAATGAATCAGGAAGTGAGGTGAGCATGCTTAAGCTGCAGTTCTCAGAGGGTTAAACTAAAACAAAAACAAAAAGCACAGAAAAGCCATGTTATGCTGGCTTGGCTACAGCATCTGCTATTTTGTAGATGTCAATGCTTTTTTTTTCGCATTAAAAGAGAAAAAAAGAAAGATATATTTTATGTGACTGTCTGAAACTAAATTTCTGGTGCAAGAGATTCTTTCAAGCCATTGGTATGAACATTATACCTGTTGTTGTGTGGAGTACCCAACACATCTGTCTATGGAATAGGTGATCTGGATCTGGGAGTGACAAAATGGAGACCAGAGGGGTTTAAAAGCACAGGTGAGGACTGGTGTTTCTGTCTGATATTAGCCCATTTACAAATGCTCGAATACATGTACATAACGCTTACTGAATGTGAATGCATTTGAAAGGACAGGATGTCATTAAATCTGTTTTTATTATTTTCTTAATTGTACTGTGACTAACGAATGGTACCTTTTCATGTCTAATTGTTTGAGTGGGGGGTGGGCTGGGGTGGTGGGGGAGAGGGGGGGGGGGGATAAAAGCTGAACTTCATTCAGTGAAATGTCATTGCTTTTCAGTAGCAATCATCTGACTGTGGTGCACTCAGCAGCAAGCCAAACCCTTGAATAAATAACATCCTGAAACTGAGAAGGTCTTGTTTGTTTTTTTCCCATCGACGGTAAAAACAAAATGTGGGCAGGTAGTTATAGAACAATGTAAAATAATAGGAAACCTGGTTGTGCCATTGCTATATTAACAAATAAAATGAATTCCACTATAATGTAAACATATTTATGAACATTTAAAATAGGTAAATATATAACTGTGTATTTGGTATACGAATGAAGTTGGTTTATTTACACTTGATTGAATTCCTGTCTTAAACAGACGTTAATTTTTGTCTATTTTACTCGTTTTATAACTGTCTGTTGTGTGCAGATGGAAATTCTGTGTGAAAAAAATGTTGGCCTTATTTGAAATTCAGAAAAAGGAATTTATTATTGAGTTACAAACCTGTTTACTGGTAGAAGGGAAAGTTTACAACATCTTTCACTTATCTATTCACCTCTACACTGAACTGCCACATCTGTTAACCCTTAAATTACTGAGTTTGTAATGGCTTTGCATTCTTATGTGTCACTGTTCCTTATCTGCTTATCAGGACTCTTTGTACTTATAATATAAAATCTTTCCTTCCACTTCCACAGCAGACCATGCACATATAAAGTTTATGTAACGCTCGCAACACAGATCAAGAGAAGGGCATTCTAGAACCGCCTGCCACACAGAGCTTTCGTTTTAATTTGTGCAAAAGTTGCAGAAATTGGCACGAGAAAATTGAACATTTTATCTGCCATGCGACAAGACTTTATGGGATTGCAATACACCACAAAATATAAAGGGAATGCTGCAGAACTTAGTAGCATTGCACCCTCTCTGTCTCACTTCTATTAGTGTCTCATCCTCCTCGCAGGGCTGACTGTGCTTTTTTAGCCACACGGCTACTCCTATGACAGCGTTCAAATGTAGCCGTGACTCCACTCAAATAAAAAGAAATGGAAGCAATGTAACCAGTGACCACTAGAGGGAAGTGTAATACCACTCATTATCAAGATCGTGGGCGAGGGAGAAGACAGCCTTTGCTTATCTCTGGTATGTAGTTTGAAGCTTGATTGACCAGTGAAATGAAACAGAGCTAATCTGAAAAATTGAAAGCTAACATTTTCAGCTTGGCTACATTCATGTTCGCTTGCAAGTTACACTTCCGGTAATGGAGGCACAATAAATCTACTATATTTAAACATTCGAAAGGTACGAATAATGCCATACGTTTAAAAAAAAAAATGCATGCTGAAAGCTTGTATTCATTAACAGCCGATTTGTGGCTGGTAACATTTCTTAATGTCTCACTGTAGTGGCTAGGCAGTGCAGAAATGATTGCATTATATATCACATACAGTCATTGTCATGTAGATTCTTATTGGGATTCTGATACAGTTGTTGGTTGAAACACCAAAAGAGTGTTATTTTTTCCATTTGGGTGGATCAGAAAAAAAGAATGTTTAACTGAAAGAAAGGGTGTTTCAGAAGAAAATTTTTATGAAAGTTTAAACATAGGTTTGATGAAAAATCTGCAAAAGAGGTGCCAAATTGGAATGAAAAAACATGTCCCAAAAGGAAAGAAATTATTTTAAATTGGTGATGCTTCTATACGGTTAAGTGAAAATATCAAAAAAGGAGAAATGAATATGGGAAAAAGTCTATCAGTCTTAAAAACAAAACGAAATACTGTAATCTTACATGTATAGTGAAAGTGGAAAAAGGCATTTTCTGTTCATGTGGACGGGTAGTCATCTTCATTCAATAACAATAGTGAAAAAAACAAAATTGTTTAAAAGCAATCAACAAAAATATTATTACATCCAAAAACAGCAAAATAGTTATGTACAAAAAAGAAAAAGGTGAAATAAATAAATAGAAATATAGTAATTAGTGTACATATATTAATGGAAGTAAAATAAATGAAGATAGTCATTTAAAAAAATTTATGAAAGAAAATGTGGTTCAGTTGGGAAAACAGCAATTTATATAAGACTATAGTCTTATGTCCAAAAAGGGAAATTTTTTCTAAAACTTTAAAAACCTCCATTTTAAACTCATATGCACAGTAATTAGTGTATATATATTAATGGAAGTAAAATAAATGAAGAAAATGTCATTTAAAAAAATTTATGAAGGATAATGTGGTTCAGTTGGGAAATTAACAATTTATATAAGACTATAGTCTTATGTCCAAAAAGGGAAATATTTTCTAAAACTTTAAAAACCTCCATTTTAAACTCATATGCACAGTAATTAGTGTATATATATTAATGGAAGTAAAATAAATGAAGAAAATGTCATTTTAAAAAATTTATGAAGGAAAATGTGGTTCACTTAGGAAAGCAGCAATTTATATAAGACTATATTCTTATGTCCAAAAAGGGAAATTTTTTCTAAAACATTAAAAACCTCCATTTTAAACTCATACGCACAGTAATTAGTGTATATATAATAATGGAAGTAAAATAAATGAAGAAAATGTAATTTAAAAAAATTTATGAAGGAAAATGTGGTTCAGTGGGAAAAAAGCAGTTTATATAAGACTATAGTCTTATGTCCAAAAAGGGAAATTTTTTCTAAAACTTTAAAAACCTCCATTTTAAACTCATATGCACAGTAATTAGTGTATATATAATAATGGAAGTACAATAAATGAAGAAAATGTCATTTAAAAAAATTTATGAAGGAAAATGTGGTTCAGTTGGGAAATCAGCAATTTATATAAGACTATAGTCTTATGTCCAAAAAGGGGAAAACTTTCTGAAACTTTCAAAAGATCAATTTCTTGACTCACACGCACAGTAATTAGTGTATATATAATAATGGAAGTACAATAAATGAAGAAAATGTCATTTAAAAAAATTTATGAAGGAAAATGTGGTTCAGTTGGGAAATCAGCAATTTATATAAGACTATAGTCTTATGTCCAAAAAGGGGAAAACTTTCTGAAACTTTCAAAAGATCAATTTCTTGACTCACACGCACAGTAATTAGTGTATATATAATAATGGAAGTACAATAAATGAAGAAAATGTCATTTAAAAAAATTTATGAAGGAAAATGTGATTCAGTTGGGAAATCAGCAATTTATATAAGACTATAGTCTTATGTCCAAAAAGGGAAATTTTTTCTAAAACGTTAAAAACCTCCATTTTAAACTCATATGCACAGTAATTAGTGTATATATATTAATGGAAGTAAAATAAATGAAGAAAATGTCATTTAAAAAAATTTATGAAGGAAAATGTGGTTCAGTTGGGAAATCAGCAATTTATATAAGACTATAGTCTTATGTCCAAAAAGGGAAATTTTTTCTAAAACTTTAAAAGCCTCCATTTTAAACTCACACGCACAGTAATTAGTGTATATATAATAATGGAAGTAAAATAAATGAAGAAAATGTCATTTAAAAAAATTTATGAAGGAAAATGTGGTTCAGTTGGGAAATCAGCAATTTATATAAGACTATAGTCTTATGTCCAAAAAGGGAAAATTTTTCTAAAACTTTAAAAACCTCCATTTTAAACTCATATGCACAGTAATTAGTGTATATATATTAATGGAAGTAAAATAAATGAAGAAAATGTCATTTAAAAAAATTTATGAAGGAAAATGTGGTTCAGTTGGGAAATCAGCAATTTATATAAGACTATAGTCTTATGTCCAAAAAGGGAAATTTTTTCTAAAACTTTAAAAACCTCCATTTTAAACTCATACGCACAGTAATTAGTGTATATATAATAATGGAAGTAAAATAAATGAAGAAAATGTCATTTAAAAAAATTTATGAAGGAAAATGTGGTTCAGTGGGAAAACAGCAGTTTATATAAGACTATAGTCTTATGTCCAAAAAGGGAAATTTTTTCTAAAACTTTAAAAACCTCCATTTTAAACTCATATGCACAGTAATTAGTATTTATATCATAACCAAAGTGAAATAAATCAATTAAAAGTAATTTTAAGAAATTTACGATGGAAAATGTGGTTCAGTTGGGAAATCAGCAATTTATATAAGACTATAGTCTTATGTCCAAAAAGGGAAATTTTTTCTAAAACTTTAAAAGCCTCCATTTTAAACTCACACGCACAGTAATTAGTGTATATATATTAATGGAAGTAAAATAAATGAAGAAAATGTCATTTAAAAAAATTTATGAAGGAAAATGTGGTTCAGTTGGGAAATCAGCAATTTATATAAGACTATAGTCTTATGTCCAAAAAGGGAAAATTTTTCTAAAACTTTAAAAACCTCCATTTTAAACTCATATGCACAGTAATTAGTGTATATATATTAATGGAAGTAAAATAAATGAAGAAAATGTCATTTAAAAAAATTTATGAAGGAAAATGTGGTTCAGTTGGGAAATCACCAATTTATATAAGACTATAGTCTTATGTTCAAAATATGTGCCAACCATTTACTTTTAGTTTGATTAATAAATTGGATTTTCAAAAATACCAAAATAGTAAATTAAACATTTTAATTTTTAATTCATATTTTTTTAAAAATATGTCTCTCGTATGGGTGTTTCTGGAGATATGATATGACATGGCAGTTTGAACTGCAACCAATATTTTAGAAAATAACACTGACCAACACTGTTTTTGGTTTGGATTTTTTTATTATAAATACGACAAAAAAGGAAACCATTTTATTTATTTTACAGTTGTCAATCTTTATATATTGGCATAAGTTAATGTTAAACGGTCTTGAACAAACACTGTGTAAATTTTGCCTTAACTTGCAACACACATAAAACAGCAGGTAGACATTAACTTATGAAGGCAAAGTAACAATTCAAAAAAAGAAAAAAAAAAACATAAAAAACTCTATTTTAACAGAAATCATTTAGCAATTTTGCTGAATGTCAAATAATTTCAATGTCCACCACTACATGTGTAAAATCCAAATTACATTGCAAAAAAAAAAAAAAAAAATTTTAAAAAAGCAGAATGTACATAAATAAAATTTAATTTACAGCACCAACCCATCATCCACATAGTTCCTTGCATGCACACCTGCTGCCTCGTTGGGCTGGTCCCTGTACAAACACTCATGGCAAATGAAAAGGCAAATCATCAAATTCTTTGCATATTTTATTTTTCTTTTTTTATCTTTTTGTTTTCAACTCACACACACGTGGCATATTTTACATCTCTGCAATAAAACATGGGTACGATAGTATTTAAGATTTTACATATCCAAAAATATTTCACCATCATTTTTGGATGACATTAAAACCTGTCAAACGGTTTGTGAGTTGTGTAGCTGTGTGTACACGCGTGCGCATGTACATGTGTGCGTGTGTGTGTGTACATGTGTGTGTGTGTGTTTAATCCAGATGCCTAAAGATACCCCTATCTCACCTCTTATCTCTGCACAGGCTATAGACTCATATTGCTTTCTGTCTTTGTGGTTGTAGAATGTCACTACACTGATTTCCCCGTGATCTTAATAAGTCTTAAAATACAAATATCAATGAGTAAAGAATTCAGTGCTAAAACCCACTAATACACGGTGGATGACAGATCGGTAAATCACAGCAATAAATAATGATATGTTTCTGGTGCAAAGTGCCAATACAAAGATTTCCATTAATTTCCCTTAAATAAATGACTGCGAGTGGATATTAATTTTTTTCTTCTTTTTTACATTTTTTTTTTATTTATCTTGAGAAAATTACATTCTCATGACATGCCTCGTAGCCCTACCAACACAATATGTACATCTATGACAAAACAGTCACCAAATATACAAGGAACATGAAGGATCTGAAACTGTTTTACCCTGGATGAGTTGTCGGGGCCTACCTGTAAGCAGGGGACATCTGTCCTTACCACCTCATTTCCTCCGCTGCCATTCACTTTAACATACAGTAAACCCCGTATCTTTGCAGCTAATCACTTTAAAATAGAGTAAATCCCATTATTCACCACCATTCATTTTAACAGAATAACTTATAAGTTAACGTTAGAACGGACTCAGAAGTGAACGTGAATGTTTCACAATGATGGTTTCCTTCAATTAATAAAAATAATTTTTTGATAGTTTCCTCCTGAAATTATTTTCTAAGCAAACAAAACTGTGTTTACAAGGTACTGTGTACAGTATATATGTGTCACTAACAGAGTATGTGATTGGGCCCTCCTTATAACAAACAAACATGAAAATGAACTCAATATATCTCCACCATCACCACTGCTAGGCGATAATTAAAATGGGTGTGGCTATGTTATCACACAACAAGTACGTTTTTAAAGAGAGTTGAGGGATGCACTGGGGGTCTTTGAACAGGTAGTAATGAAAAGGCCTTAGTTGTCTAATGAAGAACTCCTCACCCGATAATAACAGTTTAACTGTGAAAATCCAGCTTTTTCTACCAAAACAGCAGATTTATAGTTCATTTATAGTTCATGCACAATTATATTTTTTCTCCTACCTGTGTATGAAATACTTTTTTATTTTTTTTTTTTTAACAAGGTTTTACTTTTTCTTTTTTTAAAAAGTATCCCTCTAAGGTAAGGTGTGCATCTGCCATACAAAGTATCAAAGTTGTTCACTGTAGGCGCCATTTTGTTTACGTATTTTCAGTTTCTGCAAAAATATGAACAAAATTCGATATGCTCTAAAAGCTCGGAATTCCTGTGTCTGCGCTGAATTCTCCTTCCTTGCCGTATTTTTTTTCCACTCAGATTAGGAGAATTCCCACCCTGCCCAATTAGCACTTTGCAGGGGAAATCCCCCCTAGTCCTCCCCACAGATCTATAATTGATTCACATGATAAAGGTGAGCTTAGCTGAGGCTCAGGTGTAAAACAAAAACGCACAAAAAATGACCGTTTTTAAGGTGTTCTGACTTATGATGCTCGTCTATTGCCAAGCGGAATGGACAGCTCACCAAGAGGCAAGAGGCCGTAGTCTTTCAGATTCTCTCTCTTTTTCCCCGCTCTCTCCCTCTCTCTCTCTCCCTCCCTCTCGTTTTCATTTTCCTTTTCTTCTTCTGGGATTTGTTCTGTTCCTGGCTTCTGGGCTCTCCTCCACCTCAGCCTGCGTACTGCCATGTGGAGGAGGGGGGCGTGGCCAGAGGCAGAGGAAGGGGCGGGGCCAGGGGCAGGGCATCCCTCCCTCCTCTCCCCCCCCCCCGCCAGCTCTGCGTTGCTCCTCTCTCAGTATCTGTTCTGGTGCTCGTAGTGCCATCGGTTAAAGTCGATGTTAAAAGCCACGATGCTCCCGGACGCCATGCCCGTTATCAGGGTCCTGTTAGGTGAGAGGCGGAGAGGGGGTAGTGGGGGGGGGGTGGGAGGAGGGGGTGTGAGGAGAAGTACAGCACATCAGTTCAGTCCAGCAGTTTAGAATTTTTTACAGTCTTTGGCTCAGTCAAACACACGCAAGGGTTTCCACCAATTCTCTCAGCTCAAGGCCGCAAAGATCGTTCCACAAGCTCCACCCCCAAGACCAATGATGTAGCTCTTGTTTGCCCCCCTGCCCCTGCCCAAAATCTCTTCAGTCCCATAGCGGTCCCCAGCAGCCCACAGCAGACAAACAGAAATGGATTCATTATCTTGAAATGATCAGTTTAACTGAACGCGCACTTCCCCACTTGAGTTCATTAACTCCCCCAGTGGTTAGTGCAAAGTGTGTGTGAGAGAGAGAGAGAGAAACAGAGATAGTTTGCGCGTGCAGCTCAGTTTCTGAGGCATTAAAAAAGCTTTTTAAGGGCATAGACTGGTGAATGAAAGCAGAATAAAAAGGCCCCTGGAGCAGAGGAAGGGCTCTGCCGAGCAGCCCTGTCCACGCGGAGCCGGGCCCCTGGGACCCGGGCGTTTAGGGAAGGCGGGGCCCTCACGGGATCAGGCTACAGCGGTACACCCTGGGGGCTCCTCCCAAAAAACACTGTACCGCTCTGCTAACTGACACTCCGCCGCGGGGCTGGGACAGCCCGGCGGCCTGGTTACCGTGACTACTGCTCCAGTCAGAACAGGACCCCGCCCCCCTGCCCCCCCCCCCGAAAAAACCTCTAACCTGTCTCTAGGTCAGGGGATCTGAACATCGTCATTGTCATCGTTACAGTTAAAACGTTCAGTTTTACCACGGGACACCGGAGAGAAAAACCAAAATACCAAATGCCAACTGCCAGAAAGGAACCAAACACGTGGATGCTGCACTAAGTATAGGCAGACACTGTGGCTCATTGTAGAGTCTGTGTCGATGACTGTGCGCTTAAAACAGAAAAGCTCTTTGTAAACGTGTTGCACGTTAAGGGCCAGCGGAGTGGGTCATGGGAGCTGTCGGCTGTCTCGGGCCGGGGCTGGGGGCGTTTTAAACATCGTCCCAGCGGCTCACCTCCCTGCTTCCAGGGTCACGTGATCATATCGGCTCCTCCGCAGCCAGCTGACGAGCACCAGACAACCTGGCCTCTGTGATGACGCCGTCTCCTAGGCTACCGCCATCTTACCCTCAGGTCCAGGGTCCATGGACGGCCCGCAAACGTCCAAGGCCGCGCAGAGAAGTGTGTGTGTCTGTGCGTGTGTGTGCGTGTGTGTGTGTGTGCGTGCGTGCGTGCGTGTGTGTGCTTGCGTGCGTGCGTGCGTGCGTGCGTGCGTGTGTGTGCGTGCATGCGTGTGTGTGTGTGCGTGTGTGTGCATGCGTGTGTGTGTGTGTGTGTGTGTGTGTGTGTGCGTGTGTGCGTGCGTGTGTGCGTGTGTGCGTGTGTGTGCTTGCGTGCGTGCGTGCGTGCGTGCGTGCGTGTGTGTGCGTGCATGCGTGTGTGTGTGTGCGTGTGTGTGCATGCGTGTGTGTGTGTGTGTGTGCGTGTGTGCGTGCGTGTGTGCGTGTGTGCGTGTGCGTGCGTCAGTCGTGACAAGGGTAGACGAAGCCTTGGACGCCCACCAGACCGCTTGCATCACAACATATTCTCGCCATCTCTATAGCAACCCCAACCCCCAGAAAAACAAAAACAGGCCTGAAATCTCACCCCCACCCCAACCCCTGATTTGTGAGCCAACAGCTCAGAAACGCATCAGCAATACCGGGCTCCGCAACTACAGGCCAAGCACGCACACTCCTGATCTCTCGGCTGAGGTGTCCCGGTACCTGATCGTACCAGGCCCACAGACAGACAGCCAGACAGGCCTCCAGACAGACAGACAGGCCCATAGAGAGACAGACAGGCCCACAGAGAGAGACAGACAGGCCCACAGAGAGACAGACAGGCAGACAGGCAGACAGGCAGCCAGGCTGCAGGCCGGGCGGGACGGACGCTCACCTTTGATCATGTGACAGGTCCATGGCTCGGATGCCGGCGTCGCAGCCGGGGTAGATGTAGAGCTGCTTGAAGTCGCAGGCCTGCCACACCTCCACCACCCCGTTGTCCCCGCCCGTCACCAGGTTCTGTCCGTCACTGCTCAGGAGGATGGCCTGGGGGGGGGGGGGGGGCAGAGTCACTCTAGAGTTTAGGGCACTGAACTCACCATAGGGTACACTCACTCTAGAGTTTAGGGCACTGAACTCACCATAGGGTACACTCACTCTAGAGTTTAGAGCACTGAACTCACCATAGGGTACACTCACTCTAGAGTTTAGGGCACTGAACTCACCATAGGGTACACTCACTCTAGAGTTTAGGGCACTGAACTCACCATAGGGTACACTCACTCTAGAGTTTAGGGCACTGAACTCACCATAGGGTACACTCACTCTAGAGTTTAGGGCACTGAACTCACCATAGGGTACACTCACTCTAGAGTTTAGGGCACTGAACTCACCATAGGGTACACTCACTCTAGAGTTTAGGGCACTGAACTCACCATAGGGTACACTCACTCTAGAGTTTAGGGCACTGAACTCACCATAGGGTACACTCACTCTAGAGTTTAGAGTACCCAATAGGTGAAACACACCATAGTCCCACACACTACACAGTGAAAGCCCACAGCAATGGCCTCTGATCTAAGAAAATGATGCTATTTAACAAGCAGATTCAAAATCCATGGGAAACATTAATATGCCACCATATTGGAGAAAAGAAATTTCAGCTTATACCACAAGCTGTGAAGCTGAAAACCCATTAATAGCTGACAGACCTGAGCAGAGGGTCTGGAAAGTAGAGCCTGTCATGCCTTTAAAGGTTCATGTCTTTCATAAATACATTTTTAAGACCCCCCCCTCCCCAGTGAGAGGCGGGAGGCGCGGCGGTCTGACTCACCCGGGTGGAGTCGTTGACCTCCATCTGCGCCAGCAGCTTGCCGTTGATGCTGAAGTTGCAGAAGCGGCCGCGCTCGTAGCAGATGATGCAGTGGCCCTCGCTGGACACGCAGATCAGCCGCGGGCACAGGCAGTTATCGGGGCCCTCCAGGGCCCGCAGCAGGTCCCCCGTGATGGTGTGCACCAGACAGGGCCCCTCTGTTAACACGCGACCCGCATCAACCCCGGCTCCCCCTCGGCCGCTCCCTCGCACCCAGACCCACGCTACGCTGACACGGGGGTCAGTGTCGCAATACAGTACCGCAGGGCTACAGCGCAGAAGATTTATTTATAATATTTCACTATTTCCATGACAACTATCTGCCGTTCATATTCTCTTAAGACCCGGCAATTCATTTCTGTCCCGTGCAGGGGCCATGGGTCTCTGAACTGAATCTCAAAGAACCATATATTCTACTACACCGAAACCTAGACTGCCAGGGACATTCAATGAAAACGAAACAATATTTTTGAAAGTATTTTCACCACATGTTTTTGTCATTCAGGGCATGTATTAGACATCTGTAAGAGAAGTATTATGTGAGGTGGTAGAGGAGGGGTGTGAGGTGGGAGGGGAGAGGAGGGGAGGGGTGTGAGGTTGGGAGGGGAGGGGAGGGGAGGGGTGTGAGGTTGGGATGGGAGGGGAGGGGGGTGCGGCTGACCTTTGGCACCACTGATGACCAGGCCCAGTTCCGCACAGACGGACACACACACCACCTCGTGATCGTGACCAGTCAGCACAGCCCGGGGTGCTGGGTAATCACCTAGAACATAGGACAGAGAGGGGGGGGGAGGGGGAGAGAGAGAGAGAGAGAGGAGGACAGAGAGAGGAGGGGGAGGGAGAGAGAGGGAGAGAAAGATAGAGGGAGGAAGAGAGAGGGAGAAAAAGAAAGAGAGATAGCGAGGGAGGAGGAGAGAGAGAGAAACGGGGAGAGAGAGAGAGGGAGAGAAAGAAAGAAAGAGAGAGAGAGAGAGAAAGAGAGAGAAACAGGGATGCTGAAACAGGGTAGGGCACACCCTTCAGGGGTGGAAGAAAAGCCTATTCCCTCGTTTTTTTTTAATAAAAAAGTGCCTCAACTGGAAGATAGCAACAAAAAAAAGGAAAAAAAAGGTGCCTTTCCTCCCCCTGGAAAATGACAGCTACTCACAGTGGCAGAGAGGGCTAGGCCTGCCTGCTGTTGTCTTTCTGGGCGGCCTGTCTGGGCCGTCCAAACTGGGCCGGTGCGTGGGATGGCAAAAGTTGCTACCTGGCAACGTCAAAAGTCGCCAATGAAGGGGAACAAGAGGGGGGTCAAGAGGTCACTCCTCTGTGGGCACTTATTATAAAACCTATATAAGAGCTTTTAGACCCTCAACCTGTACAGCATATGCACCTTACCTAGTTAAACTACACCTCTGCAGCATATGCACCTTACCTGATTAGACTACACCTGTACAGCATATGCACCTTACCTGATTAGACTACACCTGTACAGCATATGCACCTTACCTGATTAGACTACACCTGTACAGCATATGCACCTTACCTGATTAGACTACACCTGTACAGCATATGCACCTTACCTAGTTAAACTACACCTCTGCAGCATATGCACCTTACCTGATTAGACTACACCTGTACAGCATATGCACCTTACCTGGTTAAACTACATCCCAACAGTATAGATTCACCTTACCTGATTAAACTACACCAGTACAGCATATTCACCTTACCTAGTTAAACTACACCTGTACAGAATATACACCCAATCTGGCTTCCTCCAGAAATACGTTGCCATTTATTTAAATTAAAATAGTGTGTTAACTTAAATAGATAAATAACATGCACTGGTATGCACATATAAGCTGGGCTTTTACTTGTCTGTACTTCTCTGATAAAAAGGCCACCAGCACCTGCAGCCACAAACCTTAACCGACCAGAGCCAATCACGCGCAGCCGTGATGGACTGTGTGTGTGGTGCACCGTACGCCCCTGAAAAGCCCTTTCCCCTCTGTAATGGTCACATAAACGCCACCGGTCCCAGCCATGCCTGGGAAGTGAATGGATTTTCCTGCCTGGGTCATGTGATTGATGACGGGCAGGGGTCAGAGGTCAATGTGGAATTTGGTGCTCCGGCAGGACACCTACGGACCGCTGACTCCTCCATCACAGCTGTAAAGGACTGTGTCAGAGTCCCCTCTCTCTTTCCCATGCGTATTCTCTGTCTTTCCATATAAGCCCCACTCCCTCTCTCTCTCCCTCTATATATGTCCCTCTCTCCCTCTCGTTCTCTCTGTCTCTGCCCTTCTCTTTCTCTCCTTTTCTCTTTCTCTCTCCCTCTCTCATTTAGGAGCTTACTCCCGGCACCCCTACCACCATCTCTGTACACTGCTCTCCACCCAGCCTGGACACTAAGAAGTGTGTCACTGTGCTGCACCTCACAGCTGATACAGGTTAATTGAGGACTACGGGTTCCAATCCTGGGAGGTACACTGCTCTTAGAACTTTGATAAAAGTATTTTAACATGAATGTATTATTATTTAAAAAATATATATACATTAAAGAAAACAAGAACATGAACTAATAATAATTTTTAAGGAAGAAAAAAAATAGAATTTTTTCATAAGAAGCTTCATCCTTTTTGGGCATTATAAGGGAGGCTGGTATTACAATGCACTTACAAGATTGGCTGACACAGCATGTAGGAATCCATGCACAAGTGCTGTTTCTCTAATGTTAAATTGTTGGTCTGGCTGTGCGAAAGTGACCTCTAGCATGTATAATTTCTGCAGATCACTCACGTGAATGTAAACGGCTGTGGAACTGAATCTAAGCCTTCTCTCTGTGGCAGTGGGTTCAGGCTAGCTGTTCCTCCAGGCTATCTGGCATGAGTGCACACAATCAACCAGGCGCGAGTGCAATAATTAAAGTAGCCCTTAGTGTAATTAACACGATCACGGCAATTTGAAACCAAAGCATCGTTAGTGCTGGGTGGGATCGATACACTGCCGGAGGGGAGAAGCAAACATCGTTCTTAAAGGAAAAACAGAGGAGTCTTCAAACAAACGCCCGGGGGAAACAAATATGGCAGCCACCGAAAACCATTACAACCAGTCGTCCGATTTCTCAAACGAACCTTTACAGTCAGCCCCGAAACTCTAAACTCTAAACTAGAGAAGTTCATTTTACGCATGAAGAGGAGAGCAACCGACCCTAGAGTATCTTTAAAAACACTGCATAGCAATGGGTCCATTCAGGTGAGCAGGGTCAGGTTCGTTGCCTGGTATGGTACAGTGTCTATCAATATGTACACGTTGCACCACAGTGCAGAGTCCAGGTACAGTGGTGGTACATTTTTCTTTTAAGGAACTAATTTCCAAAATATACCCTGAAAACCCAACGTTAGGGGTACAACAGGGTACCACCCCAGTGACAAGCATTGTACCGATTTAGGCACTTTGTTGCACCTTTTTGCCTGGGTGAAGCAGAAAAGGAGCCCGAGGAACAAGAGGAGGAGGAGAAAGACAGAGATAGAGAGAGATAGGCAGACAGACAGAGAGATGCAGAAAGAGAGACAGAGAGAGAGAGCAAGAGCAAGAGAGAGAGAGAGAGAGAGAGAGAGAGAGAGAGAGAGAGAGAGAGAGAGCTCCACTACTCCTGTCCACACCTCCCCTGCAGGCTGGGTACTGTAACTGTATAGAGCCACTCCAGGGACTGTGTGTGCTGGAGAGACAGTGCATGCTGGGTAACTGCACAGAGCCACTCCAGGGACTGCGTGGGCTGGAGAGACAGTGCATGCTGGGTAATGGCACAGAGCCGCTCCATGGACTGTGCAGGCTGGACAGACAGTGCATGCTGGGTAACTGCACAGAGCCACTCCAGGGACTGTGCAGGCTGGAGAGACAGTGCATGCTGGGTAACTGCACAGAGCCACTCCAGGGACTGTGCAGGCTGGAGAGACAGCGCATGCTGGGTAACTGCACAGAGCCACTCCAGGGACTGTGCAGGCTGGACAGACAGTGCATGCTGGGTAACTGCACAGAGCCACTCCAGGGACTGTGCAGGCTGGAGAGACAGCGCATGCTGGGTAACTGCACAGAGCCGCTCCATGGACTGTGCAGGCTGGACAGACAGTGCATGCTGGGTAATGGCACAGAGCCGCTCCATGGACTGTGCAGGCTGGACAGACAGTGCATGCTGGGTAACTGCACAGAGCCACTCCAGGGACTGTGCAGGCTGGACAGACAGTGCATGCTGGGTAACTGCACAGAGCCACTCCAGGGACTGTGCAGGCTGGAGAGACAGTGCTCAGAGTGGCACTGTGACGCAGTTTAGCTCAGCAGTGGCAGGGCCTGAATGGAACATGTGTCAGGAGAGGGGGCCCTGGGGACCCCCAGCGAGTCCAGCTCACCTACCCTGACAATAGATTTAATCAGCCCCCCCTCCCCACCCAAGGGACACGCCCAGCCACCCCCCCACACTCCGCTTCGAGCTCGCCACCGCAATTACTCTGTGCAAATTCACCCCAAACGCCGAAGAAGGGCGTGGGGGGGGGGGGGGGGTAGGTGCAGGGAGGTCCAGGGCAGCTTTTGATGGAGCTGGAAGTCATTTTAATTATCACGCGCTCACGACACACGAAGCCTTTTCTCCGAGCCTCGCAAAATCAATTTTCCGCACCGCGTCTGAGAAGTACGGGAGCAAACACCCAGCGACCGTGGGGACGCTCTCCCCTCCCGCGCCGCGGAGGCTATCGAACCCGCAGAACCGCTAACGCGTAGGCCTCAGCAGGGAAGCGCCACTTACCGCACAGCTACAGGAACAAACACAGCTACAGGAACAAACACAGCTGCAGGAATAAATACAGCTACAGGAACAAACACAGCTACAGGAACAAACACAGCTACAGGAATAAATACAGCTACAGAACAAACACAGCTACAGGAACAAACACAGCTACAGGAACAAACACAGCTACAGAACAAACACAGCTACAGGAACAAACACAGCTACAGGAACAAACACAGCTACAGGGACAAACACAGCTACAGGAACAAACACAGCTACAGGAATAAACACAGCTACAGGAATAAATACAGCTACAGGAACAAACACAGCTACAGGAATAAATACAGCTACAGGAACAAACACAGCTACAGGAACAAACACAGCTACAGGAATAAATACAGCTACAGGAACAAACACAGCTACAGGAACAAACACAGCTACAGGAATAAATACAGCTACAGGAACAAACACAGCTACAGGAATAAATACAGCTACAGGAACAAACACAGCTACAGGAATAAATACAGCTACAGGAACAAACACAGCTACAGGAATAAATACAGCTACAGGAACAAACACAGCTACAGGAATAAATACAGCTACAGGAACAAAATACTTTCGCGGGGAATCAGACACAGCTACTGATGCGTAAACATGAAGCCGTTACAAGAAATGCGCCTTCTTCCATTCCATAAAAATAATTTTACGCTGGAGTCAATTCCACTGGAGCAGTTTAGACCTCTTTCAGATGCCTGGGAAAGTGTCTCTACGTGTGATTGGTGCACAGAGAGGACACTTAAAGACCAATCACGGCCTTTTCATACAGCAGCGACAACTGTATTAAAGATGTATACTAATACCGCTTTGAAAGAACTTAAGCCATAATAGGATTCCGAAATGAATTATTTACATTCTGAAACAATCTTGTTTTTTCATTCCACAAAGCGGACTTGAGCACTCTCATTTCGTAGTTTAAAATTAAAACATCACAGAAAATGAACGCATTGTTTCAGTATTGAATTTACTCTCTTGTTTGGATGTAAATATAAAATGGAAAGCCAGGGCATTTTTTAATGATGTATAAATGCAAAAAGAATGTTCTCAGGATTGCCAAATGACGCAAATGATTTTCCTGAAGTTGTCCTTCCTGCACAAAGCCACTAGAGTGCACTGTTCTTCACCCAGAGTGGCTCAGGAAATCCATCACACACACTTCCCCCATTTTTTATAGGCAATTTTTCAAAAGTATTGAGTCCTGGGGACTGTTTAAAGGACTCTCCTCGGTGAAATTAAAACTAACTGTCGTGAAGATATGTACCAGACTTAGGAATTTGTATTTTTAAAATTTTTTTTTTTTTTTTTTACTGATGTCTTTGTCAGTTTTTTATGCAGGGTGCACAGGGAGGTTCAGAGCAAAAGCTGGTTTTATTCCAACCAATTATCCTAAATTTTCAAACCAGTAGTACACACTAACGCTAATTCACTCTTACACTGGACTATACTGAATGATTTCTGGAAGGATACGTGCTGTTTGCTGCAGTAGCTCACAACATGCTCTCTCAAAAAAATGTCAGGCTGATTCTTTATCACAAAAACACACACACACACACACACACACACACACACATATATAGGGGTAATTAAACAATTTAACAATAAAGAACAATTAAGATCCTAAAATAGCCATGCACCCCAGAAGTCAGTCTGCATGCCCACACCTGCAAATGTACAACAAATGATACTTTTTTTACTATGCACTTTATGGAGAGAGATACTGAGGAACTTTATGATACATACTTTTCATACGTAAACTCTAGCATTAATATAATAAATCACAACCACAAACAGCTCAACAAAAGTGAATATTGTTTTTGCTTTTAAGTCGCCCATCGCCCTTTCTGTAGCTACTCCGGGAGTCAGTTAAAAACAAAAAGAGTGCTTGTCCTTCGCCCTGGACCCCCTCCTCCCTGTGTGTCCGTAGGCCTGTCTTTGTGTCTGGGAGGTGCGCAGTAAGCACTATCTCTGTAGGTATCAAGGGGATTCTGTTTTCCTTCTCTGGTAACAAGAGTGAATCTGCCCTCTGCTAATTGGAGGCAACCGAGCTGAAATTCTTAATTAACTGTCTGAGCTGCAGTGAAGTTAATTATAAAACGCTGGTACCTAAACCAGAGCTCCTGTAGCATCTGACACTCGGAAAAACCACACCACCACCCCCCCCCCCCCCCCCACGCCAGCCACCCCCCCATCTCACCCCCTCCACCACCCTCAATTTTCCTTGTTTCTTCCATCTCTGACTCCAACACGCCTCTCATTACAGAAGGCAGAAGAAACACATCCTTTCTGCTTAGATCTTTACTCTGCTTGGAGGGGAGAAAGGTGCACACGCACACACACACACACACACACACACTCGCCCTTCTCGCCTTCGCGAAAGTTTTACCCCATTCTTTCCGCGTTTTATCGACAAACCGCTCAGGCGCGTAGCTGGCCGGTAACGACAGGTGGAATTATGGGAACGGAGCGCGCTCAGCACCAAAAAATCACAGCGCAAGCCGAGGAGGCCGGCGAACAGACAGGCATCCGCACTTTTTTTCCCCCGCTGGTGATGCACGCACCCGCACACAACGAATCAAAGCATTTACTCCCCCCCCCCCCCCCCCCCCGCGCCCTTCACCGCCTGATGGGGAGGTCTGCTAAGCAGAAATAGGTGGATTCGCCCCCTGTAATTATGGGTAGTGCATTCCCTGTTCATCCACTGTCTCCTGCGTTTCCCCTGCAGGGCAGCAGAGACGGCCTCCTCTATAAGGGCAGGGCTGCTCATTAGGCACATTTACCAGGAGTGGGTACACGGTGGCGCCTGATTGGCCAGTTACGCAGGCGCGCTGTCACACGGCGCAGAGCTACGGCGTGGTCAACAGCGAGGCTGCCCAACTCCAGCACTCAGTGTCCAAAGCCTCCTGTGCCAGCGATAAGGGCCGTCTCCTCCCGGAACTATAACTATAACTGTGACGATATATCAGCCGCTATAAACCTTCAGCTGGTGCTCCACATCTACGGTGTGTTACTAACACATACGCTCACAAGCAGGAATGCAAGCGTGCTCACACACACACACACACACACACACACGCACGCACACAAACACACACACACGCGCACCCAATCAAACACACACACACGCGCACCCAATCAAACACACACACACACACTCGCATAAGCCTCGGGAATCGGCGACCCTATGGACTGCGCTAAATCATTTCTATGAGTTCTAAATCATTTTTATACTACTGTAGTGTAGGCACTTCTCAATCATTTGAATGGAAACTATTTTTTATAATTGCATCACAGTCATGATGGTTGTCATTCCTGATAGAAGTGAACCTTTAAGCGTTTGAAGAGTAGGTTTTGTCTATGGGAAGAACAGGTTTTTTCAAAATTCTAAATCAGTGTTCCGGAATGCCATCGCTTTCAGTTACCCGCAGTGATTGTGACATCAGCATCAGAATGCTCGGTTCAGAACGTTCTAATCACACGCCTAAAAGGGTGAGCCAGTTCCAGGGCCAGGCTGGGGCTCGCACTGGCTTGGCTGGAGCTTTAGGGTACAGTTCCACCCTTTCAGGTTTTGTGTGTGTTCGGGGCATTGGGTGAGGAAGCAGCACCGCTGGGCTCCGTAGCCCTGGCCCACAGCACCGCTCTCAGCCCGTGTCTGCGGCTTGGGCACCTCCCCCCGCTCGCACTCACTGTTGTTGGGATTGTCTCCGATGATGTGGTGCCGCCCGCTCCAGTACCACAGGAGCAGCGTGGCGTCCCGGGACCCCGAAACGATGTAGCAGTCGCCCCCGATGTAGGACTCGGACCGGGCCAGACACGTCACCACGTCCCAGTGCCCGAACACGATCTGGGTCAGCTTGCCTGTGGAGCAGAGGTTGGGAGGGTGGGGGAGACAAAGGTGCTGATTGGCTCCTGCAGTGACCACACCCCTTTCAGGTGAGCATGGCACATGGACAACGCCAGTGAGCATGGTAACACCTCTCTCAAGGAGTAGGTACCTGTCTCATTACAGAATTGGGAGTGGGTACCTGTCTCACTACAGAATTAGGAGTGGGTACCTGTCTCAGTGCAGAATTAGGAGTGGGTACCTGTCTCAGTGCAGAATTAGGAGTGGGTGCCTGTCTCAGTGCAGAATTAGGAGTGGGTGCCTGTCTCAGTGCAGAATTAGGAGTGGGTACCTGTCTCAGTGCAGAATTCGGAGTGGGTAACTGTCTCAGTGCAGAATTAGGAGTGGGTACCTGTCTCAGTGCAGAATTAGGAGTGGGTACCTGTCTCAGTGCAGAATTCGGAGTGGGTAACTGTCTCAGTGCAGAATTAGGAGTGGGTACCTGTCTCAGTTGAGTAGACGCGGAAGCTCTTGTCCCAGAAGCCGCACACCAGGATGTAGCGGTTGTCGGCGGTCACCACGAAGCAGTGCGTGTTGATCTGGATGCTCTGGTCCACCAGGTCTGTGATCTGTCTCTTGTTCATCCCAGAGTTATTGGCTGACACGAGACATTGAAACTAAAATGAACACGGGAGTCCAGATGACAGAATCTTACAGAATCTCTGCACAGTGCCCTCACTTACAGTACTGCACATGTTTCCAGATACACCCCCCGCCCCACTGCACTTCCCCCCGCCCCTCTCAAACCTTTCAGGTCCCGGTAACTCACCAATAAGGGGGTCCATCTCGATGGGCAGGTGATGGGCCTGTTCCAGAGAGTACCCTGGTGCTCCCCTGAGACCTGTCCCACACACACAGAGCCTGTTACTGTCAGTCTGCACACCTATCTCACACAGACACACACACATCACGCACACACACACACACACCTACCTGTCTCACACAGACACGCACCTATCACACACACCACACACACACACACACATCACATACATATCTCACACACACACACGCACACACACACCTATCTCTCTCTCTCTCACACACACACACACACACACACACACCTATCTCTCTCTCTCTCACACACACACACACACACACACACACACCTATCTCTCTCTCCCACACACACACACCACACACACACACACCTATCTCTCTCTCTCCCACACACACACACACACCTATCACACACACCACACACCACACACACACACACACGCTACAGAGCACAAACCATCATTTAACACGCAGAAAGGCACTGTGACCAAAAACACATTTCAGCTGCGAGGCGGGAGCTGCAGCTGCATTCATTAGCGCCGGGGGGGGGGGGGGGGGGGCAGGGGGGGCACGCGGGCGGGACAGGCGGGAGGTGTGAACCGAATGCACTGCTGTCGCACCCTGGCTTTTCTGGAACTGCTGCCTCTCACCTCCCTAACCCTCTGACCCAGAGGCGATATTGGGGGGGGGGGGGGGGGGGGCTGGGCGGGGCGGGGGACCCGGGGTAACGGCGTTCACACACGCCTAAATGGCAACATATGGAAGTGCTCCCTTCCAAACTTCAGTACCTGCACTGGTACCTCCAAGATGTGGCCTGCATCAGCACTGCTAAGAGCTGCTGGATGCATTAGCAGGGACCGGCCCACGAGCTTTCACAGAGGAGACCTGCGCGCCCCCTCTCAGAGCCTGTGGTTTTTCTGGTGTGTGAGTGAGAATGTGCACAGGTGTTTGTGTGTGCGAAAATGGTGTGTTTACGCATCAACCTGAGGTGTGTTTGGATGTGTTTCTGTGTGTGCGTGTGTGCGTGCTTGTTGGGGCCGCGCTCGCTCGCCCGCTAGCTCTCTGAGTGACCGGCCCGCTCACCGACGGTGTTGTGCCAGCGGTTGACGGCGAAGAGCCGGCTGCAGGTGACGGTGACGGCGGCCGGGACGCTGAGGTGGGGGAGGGTGTTGGCCGCCACGTGGGTGACGGGCGAGTTGGAGGGGAACTTGAGCACCATGATGACGTCCTGCTGCATCTGGTCCTTAAACATGAGGGGGCTCTGCGGAAGGAAACACTGATGAGTAGAAGAGAGAAAGACGGAGGGAGGGGCAGAGGAGGGGAGGGGAGGGGAGGGGAGAGATGGAGGGAGGGGAGGGGGGTCGGGAGGGGCAGAGGGGTCGGGATTATGGATTGAGAGAAGAAGGGAAGAAGACAGAATGGAGAAAAGAGGCAATTAGTGTGGCGGTTTGAGGAAAAACAAGGTAAAGACACAGGAGGAGGCCGCATGCCTGGGGGGGTGGGGTGTAGGGGTTTGGGGGGGGGGGGGGCATCTCAACAGGGGACCCCCTTCAAGATGCACCCAGTACAGACACCAGGGTGGAACAGTAGGTGAAGGGGTCTGGACCCCCCCCGGCGTCATGGAAACTGTTAAGTGAGGGGTTAATCGGAGGTGGTGGATTTTAACGTGAGTGATGAATTGCAGGAACGCATAAACCACATTAAAAATGCAACCGTTTAGAGTCAAAACAAACACACAAGGCATAATGAATGCACAAAAATAATGGATAATACATGCAATTAAATCTAATTTAGAAACCAGTGCTGCCAAGCCAATCAGGGAAGAAAATGACAGGGCGATGCCTCTCCCATTGGACAGGGGAATAAAGCACAGGTATTGTCAGAGGCGTTTTTTTGGCAGGGCGTTGATGGCCCGGTGCCAGAGCGCATTTTCCCTGCCTGACATATTCTCCCCGTGTACGATGGTGAATGACAGAAACGCAGCGATGACAAGTTTTCCTCCGACTGCCTGGTTTCCTGTGAGTGACAGCCAGCACAAGCCCGGTGACTCATCAACCAGCTCCACCAGCGAATCAGGGCTAAGAAGAAGACCCGGGAATGTTTACAGCGAGTCAGGAAATACACCGACAGTCTCTAAGTTTTAGGGCTTCAAGTTTTAGAGACTTTAGAGCCCTGCGATAGGACTGGCGGTCTGTCCAGGGCGTATTCCTGCCTCTCGCCCAATGCATGCTGGGATAGGCTCCAGCACCCCCCCCGCAGCCCTGCTCACGATAAGCGGGCGTAGTTAACGGATGGAATGGATGGAAGTTTTAGAGATTCGACTTCAGGGCCGGAGAAGGAGGCAACCGGGCGAGCCAATGGCAGCGGCGCGTCGGTATGACGTCACTCCCGTGTCATCGCTGATGCGCGTAGCGTGACTCAGCCTGCGAGCCCCCGACTTCTATTTTATGCGCTCTCACGTTCTGTCTCTCCGAACAGGAATGGCCTGCGCATGTTGCTTTTATGAAGGGCTCCAGGGCTCCGGGCCTTGCTACAATGCAGACTCAATCGGGGTCGTTTCTGCGGCTGTGGAGAATCGAGTTAAACTATCCCTGTGGGACAAGACTGACAAACGGTCCTGCTGAACGTCTGGGAAGCCGCGTAGAACAAAGGGGAAGCAGATGCCTTTTCCTTACGTGTTTCGCCCAATTCACGGTCCGTGTGTGGAGTGAAGTTCTGCGTCCAGTGTGTAAGAGAGCACCCCTGGCACAACGTTATCTACACGGGAGGTGAAAGGTCGCTAGCTTGTTTCCACGGGGACAGAAACCGAGCTACTGAAGTCGTTTGACGCCACCCCGCGATAGCGCTTCGAAAACAACGTGAGGTGGTCACGACTGAGTTAGCCTCCATATTCAGATGAACGCATATGAAACTCTGGCACAAATAGACACATAGCCTGGAGACAGGCGTGGGGAACATGTGTACACATGTATTTGATTACGGGTGGATTTATTGTTCATGTTCTGTTCTCTGGTGCTTCCAGCCTGGCTTGCTTGCAGTGCAGAACAATCCCACCCGAAAGAGAAATGTTTTTTTTTTTTAAAAAAAAGGAACAGTCCAGAACAAGAATCCTTCTCTGAACCTGGTGAATATCCACCTCACTTCCT